>PVIJ01011851.1:0-52680 GCA_004024925.1 Scalopus aquaticus
CACAATAGCAAAGGTATGGAAGCAACCCAGATGTCCAAAAATAGATGATTGGATCAAGAAGATGTGGTACATATACACAATGGAATACTATTCAGCATGGAAAGAAGATAAACACATGCAATTTGCAGCGACATGGATGGAATTAGAGGGGATCATACTCAGTGAAATAAGCCAGAAAGAAAGAGAAAAATACCGAATGGTTTCACTTATAACAGGACTATAGGGAAACCAAATAGGAGAGAGACACTCAGCGGGGGACGGGGAAGATAAGGGCACAAAATGGAGTAGAAAAGGACACAAAGGACCATGGAGATGTGTCACGGGTGAATTGGTGGTGGGTTACCCAAGGGGAATACAAATATAAAAGGTATAAATAACAGTAAAAAAATAAAATAAAATGCAAAAAAAAAAAAGGGGTAAGTCTCAGCGCTATCACAACTATCACCGCTGTGGCCTCAGTTCAATCCCAGAACAGGGAGCTGACCTGGTGAATCCTCTCAACCCCCTCCCCATGTCCTACACCCCAGTTCTTCTATGTAAAAATGAAAAAAAAAAAAAGAAAGAAAGAAATGAGCCGTTGTCTCTGACAGGTGGAATCTGTACATTCTCTGGATTGTGCCAATGTCAATTTCCTGGTCTTGACATCGAACGGTTGTTATGCAAGATGTTAACACTGGGGAGGGCTGGGTGAAGGGGGTAGCAGTGTTCCTCGAACTTCTTTGTGCTTTCCAGTGATTCTATCATTATTTCAAAAATTTAAAAATACAACCTATAACTAGAGTTTCCCCCTGCCTCTAGTTTCATTTTTAACAGAAAAAGTGCATTTCTAAGTTTCATCTTCACATGTCTTGATGGCTTTTAGAAACAAACAAAAGCCTGTCTTGATATATTTTAGAGTTAACTTAATGAAGAAGGCACATTTCAGAAATGTCTATATTTGTTGGAACTTAATTATTGCAAGAATGCCTAAGCAACCTGCAAGATACCCGGGTTGTATTTGAGAGTATTAGAGAGGGAAATCACATTACAAAAATGTAATTATGACACTAACAAAATAATGTGAAATGATGCATCTGGTGGACTGGAGACAGAGGGAAATGTGGGGAGGAGGCCGGGGTCGTCTGTGCCCCTTTGGGAATGATCTGTGAGCCTGTGGGGGAGGGAAGGAGGTGGCGCGTTTGCTGAGCAGAGCTGGCCAGGGCAGTTCAGTCCAGCCCCGCCCCTGGTTTCCGAGAAAAAAATCACAAAGAGCAGACCGTGAGCATGGCATGCGGCAACAGCACCTTAGGGCCCAGCTTCAGGAAGGGGTGGCAAGACTTACACAAAACTTTTATATCAGATTGTGCCAAATACTGGTTTCAGAAAGGGTTAGAGACCAGGAGGGCATAGCCAGCAGGGGTTGAGGTGGTGGTGCAGTGTCATTTGGGAGGAAGAGTCCAAGAGAAGGCAGGCTGGTGACTGGGTCTCCCAGTTGGCCTTCAGGGGTGCCCCTTTGAGCAGAGAATAAAGCCCGGCCCTCCATGGCATAATTGGCCCTGTACCACCTGTGTGGCCTTGGAACACTTCCCTGACCTCTTCCGCCACTCCCCCAATCGTACCTCTCAGTCTCCAGAACCCCCTGCCTTCCTTTTGGGCCTCCCTCTGCCCTCAGGTGCCTTTTCCTCTATGGCAGGGCGTCAGCGGCTCCCTTGTCTACAAGGACCTGCTGGCTTCTGTGAAGGTTTCTGTCCTGCCTGGGTTGGGCCGCAACCCCATTCCTCTGCCTTGGGCCGTCCCTCAGCCCCAGGTGAGCCCTGGTGGCCAAGGCTGTCCAGCGACACCCGGAATGGTGGCGCTGCGGAAGAGAAGTAAATGCCACCTCTCATTCCCTGCCCAGCCTGGGTCTCTGCACTTCCATCACCATTTGGGCAGCTTTCCCTCAGAATCCAAGAACCTGACAAATGGTCACGCCTCTGTGTGACTCCCACCCTGGCCTCCTGCAGTCTGTTGTTCCTCAAAGGTTCAACAAATATTTGTTGAGTGCACACCACTGATTTGCTGAGCTATGCTTACCACCCCCTTTTCTGTGTCTGACTCTTGGGCTTTTTTTTTTTAAATTCAGGATCGTAACATTCATCCAGGTATCCCCAGTTTCTGGAAAGGTTTCAGGGACACAGGAAAGTCTTAATATATTTATTTAAAAAAATAAATAAGCTTTACTATAAGGGAAGTTGGTTTCTAAGAAATCCCTAAATCCTCAAAGCTGGGAGGCAGGCTGAAGGCCTCACCCACCTGGTTTTCCGAGGACTGAGGGAATATGGGAATTTTACTTTTAAACCACCTCTGAGGGGCTACTTGGCATTCAGAATTTTCAGTGCTAAAGCCAGGATGATTTGATCACTATCAAGTTCAGTAATGAATGTGATGGAGGGAAATATCATCTGTGTCTGAATTCCATGGCCAGGGAATCTCACAGAGCAAGACCAGAGATATGAGGAGGGTGTTTCCAGCAGTTTTTCCCGGGCTGTTAGACCCTGACAGACAGGGTCTGCAACTGGGCAAAAAACTTGATTTTACCTCTTTACACTGCAAAGATCAGGCCCAAGGAATTTAATTAAACCTTATAAATGATGGATCATAAATCAGAATGTCAATTAAAAAATTAAAAATGTGCCTGTTTGTTGCTGAGGGCAGTCCCTTCCTAGCTTAAGATACCCAAGAGGGAATGGAAAGTTAGTGGTGGGGGTGGGCTTTAAAGTTTGGGGGTCCGTGGGTAGTATATTGCATTTTAATCGACTCTTCTACCGAGTGCCCCCACCAGGGAGCTCCGGAATGCCTACTGGCAGCGACAGGGACGAGGCTCTGTAGACTGACTCCCAGCTCTGCCCAGTCTGCCTGCCCTGTGCTCCCTGCCCACTCGTCCTCACCTCAGTGCTTTCCAAAGTTACAATCCTAAGTTTCACAGTCGCCGGCACCGCTCTATTTTTGGTTCAATGCTTCCTGCCACTAGGTCTGTCTCAAGCATGTTTGAGGGTTCCGGGGTCACATCATGCTGAGCGTTCTGGGAACATCACCTTGCAATGGCTCATTTTCTCTTGCTTGCTTTAGGACAATGTGGTTCCTGCCGCTGGCTTGAGCCTCCTGCTTTCTCGCCAGCTTTTCCGCAGCAGCCCTTGTCTCTCATCAGGGACAGTTACTTCTGTGGTTTCGGGCTCTCCGACCACAGGGATTTTTCACCACCAACACCACCTGCTGCCTTGACTCCCCGAAGCCTCCCTCCCTCCCCACCTGGCCTCCTAGCTGCCCTCTGGTTGACACACTTTGGGGTTTGCTGCTGGCCAAGAACAGGGAGGGGCTGCTCTGGTGTACGGGGGATGGGTGTTCTGGAAATAGCCTCGGGGGAGGGGCCTGTCTGAAGCTAGCACTGAGGTGTCTGTGCTTATCATCAGCAGACAAAAAGGAGCCATCTCTGTGAGTCCAGTTCTCTGCAGGGAGGCCCAGCTGCCAGGAGGCCACTCCTCTGGGCTGGAGACTAGAGTGTCAGCCACATGAAACTTTTAATCTGGATTCTTGGGGTGCTTCTTCCCATCTGGGGCTCCACACTCTTGTAAGTGGATCCTACTGAGGCCCTGGCATGGTTTGTGCCCTGGAGGTGGGCCAGCCAGCCACTTACAGCATTCTTACCACCTCTGCCAGCTCCTGATCCCCCACTTCAGCACCAGCCATTTGTGTGGGTGGCCCAGGGTTAAAGGTTGGTCATCAAGGGCAGGGCAGCAAGGGACAGGAGCAAGGCAAGCTACGCAGTGGCCTGGGATGGGAGGGGGAGCCAAGAAGGGACCAGGCGCACACTGGTTTGCTCCGAAGTCACCATCATCTTCCCTGCTGGGAGAAGTTCGCTGCTTAACACCCACAGCCTCCTTCAGACCCTGACAATCCAAGTGACAGACTCGTGCTTTGGCTGTGGTGGTGACAGGCTGGTGGCTTTCCCGCCACCCCTCAGGCAGTCTGCTCGCTGCCCAGCAGTCCTGCAAGGATCCCCTTTGTTCATAAGGGTCCGACCTGGTTGTTGCTCACTCTGTTCACATCCGGTGCTTTATTCAGTATAAACAGGTTCCGGGAAGGAAAAGTGTATTGTCCCAGGTCAGCAGTAAGCAAGGAGTGTGCTTTCTAACACTAAAGAGGAAAAAACTCTTAATTTGCTCCAAGGCCCCAGGTACTCTTCTACCCTCTCAGGGAGTCAGGCCATTTTACCTTCACGCTGAGCCCTGCCAGCCCCAAGCCTCTTGACCTCCTGGGCCTGACCTCTAGCTTTGGCCCCAGACTACCCCAGTAGTAAGGCAAAGAAGGCACACACGGGTTCCCAGGTCCTCTGACCTGGGTGACGGGGACTCTTTGCAGGTGTACTTGAAGCCAGTTTAGGCGGCCAGCCCCTCCCCACGGTTGTTCCTGCCCTATCTGCCCAGGTGGTCAAGACCCCCTCAGGCTCTGACAACCCTGGGTCCATCCACTCTACGGACCTCAAATGGGATATTTCTACACCAGCCCTACAAGAGATCACAAAAGGCAGGATGTGCAATGGTTAGAAACATAGATGCCCAGTCAAACCAGGGTTGGACATTTACTAGCTAGGGGGCTTGCAAATCAGCCATTCTTGGCCTGTTTCCTCATTTATAAGTGGGAGCAATACTTTCTATCGCTTCAGAGTTGTGATGTGGTCAGCAGTGTCCACGCACATGCTAACTAACACTGTCACTGTACAATCTTCACCTTTGGGTTGCATGAGGGCCTAAGAGGGCCAGGGTAATCTGCCAGTCCACGGACAACCTGCTTTGCCATTTCGATCCTTTTATGGCCCCTATTTGTTACTTCCTTGCCATCCTCTACTAAAGCTGTAACGCACTGGCCCTTTCGATAACTGGACACCACAGCAAACAATGTCATGGCGCCTTAGTTCTGGCCCACTTTTGGTCTAGACTTTGGATTTGAACTCTTGACTTGATTGTCTTGGACTTCAGCTGCCTGGCCACTGGTTGTCCTGGACTGGCTCCATGGCACTCCCCGTAAGAAGCCCAAGGGCACTGGGGCCCTTGCTTGGCCAGGGCCTGGTGGGGGTGGGGCTGCAGGTCTTCTGCTGTGATGATCAGCTCTGACGTAGGAATATGGGACTGGTGGAATGTTCCCTTGGTACAGGGAAGGGTGGGAGGGAGCCAGGACCAGAGTGTCAGATAGAGAACAAGGTAATATCTAGGATCTCTTTACTCTGGAAAGGAATTTTTCAGGTATGTTAATCCTTCCCATATTCTCCTAAACTAGGCAGAAGGGAAAGCTAGGGAAGGCTGTTTAGTCAGAGTATAGGAGGCTACAGAAGACCGGCAGAGTGATGGAGAAAGAACAGGCAACCCCTCCCCACAAGAGACCAGTGACTTGATTTATATCCAGTGCTTTATTAAAACATAAATAGCCTCATAAGAGAAGTAAACGTGTCCCCAGGCTTACAGAGATGCACAGACATGTGTTCATGAGAAAGACGTGTTTGAGGTCCCTGACCTGTGCTCTGAGGGGATGGTCAGTCAGGCAGGGCCTGGGTCAACCAGTAAGGCAGATGAGGGTCCCTGTCCAGGGGGACTCACTGCTCCTGAGTGCCCCAGGAGATGTAGTCCGGCCGCGTGGCCGCGTGGTACTCGTCGATGAGCTGCTGCACAATCTCCCTGGATGTGTCCAGCTCGTCAAAGTTCTCCTTGAAGATGTCCTCCTTGCGGAACTGCTCCAGGAAGGCCTCCCGCTTCCGCAGCTTGTCGTACTGACGACAGGTCCGCTCAAAAAGCTTGGGGTGTAGAGAAAACGGGTGACTTTGATGACAACATGTTTCAGAAAGCCGCTCTGACTGAACCAAGGCTGCGCGATTGCCACAGTAAACAACCAAACCAGAAGCAGGGCAGCAGGGGTGCAGAGAGGTGAGGGACACTGGGAAACTGATTGGGGCCAGCTGGTGCAAACCGGGAGCCTCACCGAGGAGATGCTGGTGTGGTTGGCCATCATGAGCCCGCTGACCCGATGGGCCGAGGGCAGATAGGGAGACTTCCTGGACAGGGCCACCTGGATGCTGGCCGGGCCCCAGGGGATGAAGTTGGCCAACTTCCGTTCCCGGATCCTCTGCAGGCTCTTGTGGACCTGGGGTGGGCACACGAGCGGTGGCGGTAGCCTCTCCTCTACCCCTGCGGGTTGCGGGGTGGAACGAAGGGGCCTCACCTACCTGGGTGGGGTCCACCTCGCCCTGGATGATGTTGAGGATGGCGATGTAGCAGTGGTTGGTCTGGCGGTCCCGGCCCGTGGACACCATCACGTTCTTGGGCTGCAGCAGCCGCCTCATGACATCCAGGACCGTGGTCTTCCTCACGCTGGCCACCTGAGGGCACGGTGGGCCACGGGGGCCAGGCTGGCACTCAGGCACAGTGCAGGGTGGACAGGGCCACACGTGTCCCCCCGCAGACCCGGGGGTGCGGCCGGGAGCCTTAGCCCTCATCAGCCCAGCAAACTCAGCCCCTGTCAGGAGCATCGGCAGGCCCTGCACAGCCCAGGCCCCGCCGGAGCCAGCGGCAGAGGGAAGAGCACAGGAAGCCCGGGAGGAAGTCCTGCACGTGCCCCCGAGCACAGAGCCTCGGGGCTGCCAGGGCAGCTGCTGGGGCTGCGGGGACAGGGGAGAGGCCAGGTCAGGCCGGCTGGGTGCAGGGGCAGCCAGGGCTGGGCGGCTCTTACCGACTGGTCTGTGGTGAGGGGCGTGTAGCCGGTCATGAGGAAGTGCAGGCGCGGGGTGGGGATGAGCGAGGCGATGAGGCCGATGAGGTCGTTGTTCATGTAGCCGGGGTAGCGCAGGGTGGTGGTGCTGGCCGACATGATGGTGGACACCTGGGGACAGGCGCCCCGTCGTGGGCTTTGGCCCGGGAGCCACCCTCCCCAGATGGCACTCGAGCCGGGAGGGCCGCAAGTCCCCGCGAGCGCAGGGGAGGGGTGGGGCTCACCAGCTGGTTGATCTGGGAGAAGGACGGGTTCTGGATGTGCAGGCGGTCCGTGGCGATCCTGTTCAGGGCCGTGTTGTCCAGCACCACCTGGGGGGACAGAAGAGGTGGCAGGAAGAGAAACTCTGCTTGAATCTGGCTTCTTTGAACTTCATGGCCAGAACGACCCATCGAAAAGGGACGTGCGCAGGACAGGTGTATGCAAGGTCTGAACATGGACTTTTTAAATGCGTGGAAATGAGTCAATTGATAGGAGCCGGGAGTGAGGAAGGGCAGACTCCAGGTCTCACCACGCAGTCTGCGTTCTGGGTCAGCCTCTTGAGCGTGAGCAGTGAGTTGTAGGGCTGGACCACCACGTCACTCATCTCGTCCTGGTTGGGAAACACTGAGTAGGTCTGCACCAGCTTCTTGGGGTACCTGGGGGTCGGAAGAGGATCAGGGCAACACATGGGAAGCTTGGTAAAGATGGGACTCCAAACAAGTGTCAGGACACAGCTAAATCAGGATAGGGGAACTGGAGTGTGATCACAGACCAGAGAAAAGCTGACTTTTGGAAATCTGTTACCGTGACACAGGAAGCAAGGAGACCTCTTAGGATTGAGGGTCTCACTGCATTCACAGTCTCTGCACTTTCACCTAGAGCCTAGATTCCAGGGTCTGGTCCCAAACCCTGGGTTCTTGATGGTTCTACCTTTGCTCTTCTCACCACAGGAGAAAACAAAAGGGCCTGTTTGAGGGCCTCCCTTTCACTTAGGAAACCAAGTCCACCCAGCCACTCAAAACACAGACTTACCTGTCATTCAGCCGTTCTAAGAGGTAGGAGCCCAGGCCGGAACCCGTCCCCCCAGCGATGGAGTGACACAGCACAAAGCCCTGAGCAGGGAAGCGGCAGTCAGTGTCTAGCTGTCTCGTGGCCGAATTTCAAACTAGATTTATCCCACCATGTCTTGGACTCCTATCTGCCTGAGGCTTCTCAAGTCCCTTCCCCAACACATACAGCTTGGGAGGCTCTACCTTGTTCTACAAGGCCTAGTGGCTTCTGTCTAGTGCATAGGCTGCGTCCGCCCTTCTGGGTGGGAACGAGGTGAGCCTGTGTGCAGGCGTGCGGTGGTGGGTCTTGGATCTGACAGATAGCTTCTACAGGGTGCAGCCACACCTCCTTTTGTCAGCTCCCACCAGCATCCCAGAGACACTCACCTCCAGACTGTCACTGCCATCTGCCTCCCGGTCTATGATGTCAAAAATGTCTTCATGGATCTTCTCTCCCTGTACAGACACAGGGAAGGTCAGAATGGGACAGGACCTCAGAACAGTCACCCTGATTCTCCTTACTCCAAAGCCCTTTTTTGAGCATAGCTGCCCTGCTTTCTATTTGCATTGAGGCAGTACAGCACAGCGGTGACAAACAGGACCTTTTCATCCAGATGGCCTGGGTTCCTATGTCATCTCCAGTTCTGCTAGCTGCGTGACTTTGAGCAAGTTACTTAATTTGTCCTTATCTGTATTTTCTCACCTGCATAATACAGGTAATGAAAAAGGCAGGTTCAGAGTCCCTTATCTGAAATCCTTTGACCAAAACGTGCCCCTCCCCCAGAAAAAAAATCCTTGGGGCTAGTTATGTTTCAGAACTCAAATATTTCAGAACCTAGGAAGGCTGTATGTTACTCAACATATATGTTGAGTAAAACAGCAGTGGGCATGTGAGGTGTCCTAGTCAAATACATTCATATTTCTGTCATGAAAGGTATTGCGTAATGACAATTGGATAGAAACTATAAAACTGCCTATTTCCATTGAGGCTTGTTTTTGCTTTTGTGCATAACTTTTTAAATGAGTTATAAACTGTCTTTTGGTTTCCTTTGGGGTTTTGGAAAGGCAGATAAGAGATGGTAGGCCTGTAGTACCTCCCTTTAGGGTTGTTGGGAGGTTTAAATAAGTTAATATGTATAGTTAATATAGCCTGCACACAGCAATAGCCTATGTAGGCTGTTAAGAATATCACACAGTTGAGTTAGAAAACATAACTCCCCTCAGTCATGTCTCTCCCTTCAGTACTTTATACCCTTGATCTGGCTTCATCCTTCTGAGAAGTCACAGGGCCTGGCCCCAAATGTGGGTTCTGCTAAGGGATAGCAACCTGGGAGAATCCGCTGGCCCAGTTGTTGCCAGCTCCGCCTCCATGCTCAGACAGGTAGATGTTCTCTGGGTTGTAGAGCTTGGCATAGGGGGAGTTGAGGATGGAGTGGATCACCCGCGGCTCCAGGTCCAGCAGCACCGCCCTGGGAATGTAGTGCTCATCGTCTGCCTGTCAGGGGAGTCCACAGGGCACCCGTCAGCAGGGGCCTGCCCAGTCCTCTGTCCTCCCAGCTCTGGCTCCTGCCTGCCCTCCCCCCTCAAGCCAGCTGCCCAGGCCCTTCTGTCCAGAGAGGTTCCCAGCACCAGGCCGCTGCCCATCGTTTAGGGCGCCGGGCCACTGCCGGCCCTGACCAAGTCGCTGGGGGCACCTGGTAGAAAAAGACGTCCTTGCGGTCAGTGCCCTCGGTGGCGAACTCCTCCACGATGCCCTCGGGGCTGATACCATGCTCGGCGCACAGCTGTTTCCAGAACTCGAACCCAACTGCGGGGGAGGGGCAGAAGGGGAGAAAGAGGTTATCTGGGTCTGGGCAGGTTCCAATTAGGAGCTGGGGGACTGAGCGCCTAGGTCTAGGGATAGAAGTTATGCTTTGGGAGTCGCCCGAGCCTGAGAAAAGGGCTGCAGGTCAGCGACTGCGCAGGGAGGTCCCCTTGGGGTTGGACAACTGGACACTGGTCAAGGCGGGTCCCGCCTTTCAGAGAACCACGATTCTGGAAAGGGCAGGTGGAATCCAGGGGCCCACAGCACCTAAGGAACCTGGCTAGTGGGGGGACCGGAGGTTCGCTCACTCTGATTGCCGCACTGGCCCAACTGTAGGGTGATGATTTCCCTCGGCATCGCTCCTCAGGCACCGGCGTTGCAGCCGCTGGCGCCAGCAAAGTCGCAGCGCTCTAGCCCGCTCGCCGCACGACGCAGGCGCCAAACAAGCCGCTCCGCCCGCGAACTTTCTCCGTTCCAATGAGAACTGAGTTCTGGCGACGGCACTTCCGTGTTCGCTTGGCTTCAGTCCTGCGGACGGCGCGTGCGCAGCTCCGGATCAGGCTCGGCGCCCGGGTGCGCGGGACGTATTTTGGTGCCGCGTCCGCCCTTCTGGGTGGGAACGAGGTGAGCCTGTGCGCAGGCGCGCGGTGGAGGGCAGGGCATCCCCGCCGAGTGGCGCATCTGCGCAGTGGGTGTTATTGTGACTGTCGGGCTGCGGCCCCGGATGTTGTGGCTGCATGGGGGAGATGGCGGAGGCAGAGGGGGTGCCTGCGGCCCCAGGCCCAGCTTCAGGGCCGACTTTCAGGGGCCGCCGCTCTGTGTCAGGCTCCCGGGAGCGGGACCAGCAGGTTGAGACGGCGCAGCGGGCCCTGGTGGAGGTGCTGGGGCCCTATGAGCCTCTGCTGAGCCGGGTGCAGGCAGCCCTGGTGTGGGAGCGGCCAGCCAGGAGCGCCCTGTGGTGCCTGGGGCTGAACGCGGCTTTCTGGTGAGATCACTGGACCCTCGGAAACCCTCCGAGGCGCGGATTCGTCAGGGTTCTCTAGGGTTCTCCCACTGCCTCCTCTGTTTTCTTCGCTGCATTGGCTTTTCCCTGTATTTGCCTCATTCTGCCTAACCTCCTTTCAGGGGGTTTGGCACCCCAGTGCTCTCCAGAGCTTTCCAGTTGTCTCCCCTGCTTTATCTGCTCTCGCACCCCCGCCCCGCACATCTGGCAGGAGTTGGTGGCCACATCTCGAGCCTCTGGCAGTGAGTGGAGGCGCGTCTCTAAGCAAGGAGAGCTGTGTCACTTGAAGGCCGTCACCTCCCGTCTCTTGTCTGCTCAAAGGTGGTTTGAAACTGTCTTCAGAGATTTTAGTAATTATCGGGGTAGATAGGTGGCCTGAAAAGGCATCCACTGGTGTGATCAAACAAACTCTTGAGCCATCTGAATTAGCATGGGTGTCAGTGAGAGCCACCGAAGCTGCAACTAGAAAGAAAATTAGAAGCTTTTAAAGAACAGTTATGAAATAGCAACTTCACCCATTTCAAAGCCACTTATGATTGACCTTCTCCCTGTTCCAAGGAATTAGGCATCCTTAGCTATGGTAGATAGGCAAGGAAATTGAGGGTGTCTAATAGTGTGTTTGAGTTTTCCTGAGCTGTAAAAGTGGGACTGTAAATCTGCTTTTAAGAGTCGGTGTCATGCTCTGTGAAAGTGGAACGGCTGCTTCTCTTCTGTCATCAACTGAAGTGGACTTAGGCCTTCACAGGATCTGCCACGTTTGATAGGGATTGATTCAGAACTAAGGAAGTACTAATGATAAGACTCCAAGGCAACGGAAATGTAGGGGGCTTCTACAGCTGGATGAAATCAGGCTGTCCTGGATAAGCCTGAAATGGTTCCAAAGACACTTATTTTGCTAAATATATTTCCCTTAAAATTCTTGGTTTTAAAACCAAAACATTTATCCTTTGAAAGATTTTCACGGAGTGGGAGCAAAACAAATAATTTCAAGTTCATTGACAGGAAGACCCAATGCTTGACTATGTTAGTCCTCCCACAGTTTGGAGGAGACTAAGATTAAAGGTCTCACGGCAGTCTCTGGCATTCATTGCTTCCAAGTCTAGCAAATTTAGTGATAAACTTTCTCTAAGGTAGGCCTCATTTCCTTCTGGTTGTACTTCTTTCCTTGGTCCCCAGGTACCTACTTCATTGTGTTCTTTGCTGTCAGAAACCCTTAGCTGTAGCACCTGATCAGGAGCACTTTCCAAAATGACCTTCCTTTCCCTTTGCCTCCCTATCCCATCCCCTACCCCCAGCTCATCCAGTCAACCATAGGACTGTACTTCTAGGGACAAAGTTTTCTTCAGTAGATCGGTTTCTATCAGTGTTCACTGGCTGATATGTGAAGTTTCTCAAGAGTTTATTAAGACAAATGAGTCAGTGGCCTGTATATTCGAGGAGGGGCCTTTCCACATGCTCCTTTCCAGAGGGTTCTGAGATAGAATGCAGGGTTGAGGTTTGTACATAAGGGACCTCTGCCTGAGACACATCTTTAAATGTTAGTTTTAATTTGCTGCCCTCCCCCCACAGTGTTTATTTAAGTTTATTAATATTTTATGTTTAGACTCTCGGCTGTGAACTCCTTTTCTACTTTGGATCTCTTAAAGCATTGTTGTGATTGATCTTTATCTCTGGCATTTCCTGGTCACTTGCCTGCAGTGTATCCAGAACTCAGTTACTGCTTGTTGGATTCCCATCACTCTCTAAGTAGGTGTGGGAAGGATATAGCCAAAATGAGGGTGTGACTCTTGAGACTGAAAGAGCAGTTGGCTTTGTCACTATGGAGAGGACTCATGCCTGACAAAAGTCAAGTGTTCAGAGTAAGTGATAAGGGTAGTCTGGCATTGGAGTTCATAGAATTGTTGTAGGAAATGAGTTTACTTGGGAGGGAGTCTGAGGTTCAAAATTAAGTCAGACTTCATATTCCAGTGGTGTCATATTGAATATGGGTGTTGACGTTTCACTTAGGAATGTTGAAGAGTGACAGAATGCTAAGGGAAGGGAGGAGCAGCATTAGCTCAGGTCAGTGAGAAATCAAATCTGAAATACCTTATTTTTCATTATTTGTTCGGAATAATACATCATTAGCTGAGATATCTTACACATTTGAGGTATTGGAAGATTAGATAGGAGTACAAAAAATTATCAGAATTCAGTTGGTAGTGCGTAATTATATTCTGTACTCAGTCAAGGTTTTCCTGTACCTATGAAGGTGCCCTCTTATAACTAAATAAAACAACAACATAAACAATGAAGAAATAGATACCCTGCCACGGTTGTATTTTAAGACTTTCATTCTTTTTTTTTTTCCCTCAGCTTCCAGAGAAATGATGGTGACCACATCAGAAATCTTTGTTGCTTCTGGTCACTGATAATGTCATTATCTCTGGGATAATAATAGGAATCTGTCAGATCTGTCCTTCCAATAGCTTGTATTTTGCCTCAACCCCACCTGTTAATGAGTGATTTGGGGGAAGAATATCTGAGTCAGCCAGATATATCCTGACGGTATCAGAAAAGAACAGGTTGAAGTAACTTTTTGGTTTGACTCATACTTTAGGAGATAAGGGGAGGACTGAGGAGCCCTGGAAATAAATGTGTGTGAACTCCAAGCCCCCATCCCACCCCCTCCCATGGAGAGCATGTGGCTCTAGGAGGGCTAGATGATTTCAGAGCCCCTTTCCACTTTTTAACATTTGATGATTCTAGATGGTCTTTAAATTAGGGATAGTGATCTAGAGCACTTCCCAAGCTGATTCTCACTTAAGATCTGTCAGGATCTGCTTTTACAGTCACTAGTCTGAGTTAACTATACTATATTCTAGGGGATATTACTAGTCTAAATTTTCACAATCGAAAAAACAAGATGTCCCCCCCCAAAGTAGCCCCAAATAAAAAATGACCAGAGATATGTTTAAAAGTATATAGCAATTCTAATTTTAAGGTTAGAATTTGAGTAAAAAAAAATAGTGAGGAACAGGAAATGGAAGCGGAGGGCCCCTTTAAGTAGAAACATCTGTGGGAAAAAAAATCTATACATCAGATTTCTAATGAAATCTATTGAGCAAATGTTTCTGATGATTGTCTTTGGAGAATTCTTGTTGCCTTCAGTAGCCCAGAAGACTCCCAAGGATGCCTTGCCTTACTTATTTTTTGCCTTTTATCGTCACTTTTTATCTGTCCTAATTGTAGATTGCATGATTTCTCTCTATTAACGTAGGTTATTAGCATCTAGCTGGTTTCATTTCTGGTTTTGTGCACGCAGCAGCTCTGACTACATGATATAGGTTAAGTTAATTTTTTCATTCTAATTTACCAGTGACTGGCTCATTAACCAGACAGCCACAAGTGCTGTGCAATAATGGACCTTCTGTCCCTACAGGATGGGATGCTTTGTTCTCAAGTGCCACTGAGACAAGCTTATTCTGTAATAACAAAGGAACCCAGAAATAGTGTCTTCTTTGATTGAAAAAGACGTGTTATCTTATTACGGTTATAACAGTTTACCTGTTCTTATAATGAAGGCCCATGGTAGAGTTAACCTCAAAAAAAACTGTTTGGTTTTGGAGTTGTATGATCTTTTTGCATACTAGATTATTTTTCCAAGAGATATTTTGTTCAAACCGATAATTCATTGGATTTTAGCCACTAATAAAGGGGATATGGACATTTTATAAAAGCACACAATTCCTCCCAAAATAATCAGTGGATATATAAAATTCTATCTTAACAGTGCTGTTACTAAAAAAAATGTTAATGCCTTCTGACCCAGTAATTCCACTTAAACTAGTTAATCATAAGTAAGGACAGAGATCAGCGATACATAGTTCAGCTTTTTCACATTAAAACTGGAAACAGTTCAGTTAGGGAAATATTTAAAAGACTAATTGTACATATGTATGATGTAATCATTTTCAGTTTTTGCTGCTTTTTTGGTGACACAGGGAAATATATCTGTATATTATTAAATAAGAAAGCTTTTACACCAGATATGTCTTATATTGGCACAGAGTTTTTATATGTGACTATTGTTTAAATGAAGGGAATGACCTCTGTTCACATTTTGGGCATGAATGTGGATAATGGGTCTTTTGAAAAAACAGTTAAGGAAAATTTAAAACATACATGTAAGTAGATAGAATATTATATACTGTCATATTACCTGCTTTAAAATTTTTTAATCCATGACCAATTTTGTATCTTCTACACCCCAGTTCTTTATCACTTCATTTATTGTTTTGAGGCAGATCCTAGATGTCATAGAATTTAATCTGTAAGCACTTCAATATATGCCTCTGAAAAATAAAGGCTAAAATGTACACTCCCATTATCAAGTGTAAAAAATTAATGATTCCCCCCAATTAATTATTCCAGTCAGTGTTCAGATTTCCAATTTTCTCATAAATACTTGAGAAAGTTTTTCATGCTGTCATCACACTTTTACATTGTTATATTTACATGTAAATATTTTGATCTGCATGAAGAGACATTGCAAGACTGAACTAATCAAGAGGAGTCCTCCCTTATTTTTCTCCTATCCTCTGCCTATACCACTCTTGTAAGTACTTCAGTTGTGTCTTTGTTTTTGCTTAGAAGAACTGAGGTGTAGGCCAGAGGTGGTGGTGGGGCAGGTGTGTGTAAGAGGATTCACCAGAGACAGAGAGGGGAGCTGACAGTGGTTGCAGCAGACCTCTCCTGTCTCACCCACTTGTGTGTCAGCTCCATGGCCTGGGATCAAACCCAGGCCATAGCAGTGACAGTGCTGAGACTCAACCCCTAGGCCACCAGAGAGGCACTTCAGTTGTGTCTTTCCTTACACATGTGAGGAAAGCACAGTTGTTGTTTTTTTTTTAAGAGTTTTTATTTATGCATGCATGCAAGCACAGGGGTATATGCCAGAGGTGTGTGTGGGGGTGGTGGTGGTGGTGAGAGGATTCACCAGAGCCAGAGTGGGGAGCAGAACAGGTGGATCTACTGAGATACACTGCTGAGGGGAGCAGCAGGTGAGATAGGAGAGGTCTGCTGCGCCAGGTGGGAATCTCCCTGGCTGGGGACAACCTGTGCTGCAGTGGCTGCTGAAAGCTTCATAGTGCTGAGACTTAACCCTGAGACTTAACCAGGGAGGTCCATCTTACCACTTATCTTTCAAATCTCACTTCGATGTTCTTTTTTTGTCATGATTTCGCCCTATTATATGGTAAACACACAAACAAATACACTGGAGAGTAAGGTCTGTGTCTCTTTTCTGTAACTGGGCTTTCACCATAAGACCTGAGCACACAGTAGGCGCTCAGTGTTGAATTAAATTAAAGCATAGTTTATGAGAGTGGAAGGTGGGGGCCATACCAGGCTACTAAGATAGTCTGGGTCTTGAAGAAATGGCATTTTAATTGCCAACACCTTTGGAAAACTGAGCTTGCTTAGAAAAGTGTCATGTCCTTTTCCTACCCCAGTTTATATTTGTGTTAATAATCACGCTCTGGGAAGTGGAAGCTGCAGACAGTCTGGATTGCCTCCCCAGAGAACCCATTCAAGTACGCTAGAGAAAACAGCAGTCTTGCCACATGCTGCAGGTGGGACTTGGAAGCAGCCACACTGGGGAGAAGGACACTTTCGAGCCCTTATCCTTGGCCTTGTTAAATTTGCTTGCTTGTTGGGATGATCAACTGGCTTTAGCGAGGAGATTAATGGCCTATGGCAACTCTAAAGGCTTATTTCTGCTAAGCAGCTTTCATTCTTCAATTGCACATATAATTACAGTATCCCTTAAGTGGTAGGGTGGAAAAATAGGAATAGGGTTGTCGTTGGTGACTGGATTTCAGAGTCCTTGTCTCCTTCCATCCCTCATTCTCTGTGTAGTTTTTAAAATTGCATAACATGGATTTGTGCTTATTGAAAATAAAGTACAAGAATGTCTAGAAACAAAAAGTTCCTGCATGTATGTATCTATTCAGATATACCCACAGATAAAGCTTTAAAAAATTATGATGCTGGGCCTCCCTGGTGGCGCAGCAGTTAAGTGCTGCGCCGTGAAGCTGTCGGCAGCAGGGACGCGAGTTCGACGACCAGCCGGGGGAAGATTCCCACATGGCGCGGCAGACCTCTCCTGCCTCGCCTGCTGCTCCCCTCAGCAGTGTATTTCTGTCGATCTACCTGTGCTGCTCCCCACTCTGTCTCTGGTGAACCCTCTTGCCGCCCCACGCCTCTGACCTGTACCCCAGCTTGTATGCATAAATAAATCTTTAAAAAATAATAATAAAAAAATAAAAAATTATGATACTGATTATCCTCTCAGTATTATTCTATGATTATATCAAGTCGTTAGGTCATGTGCTGAATTGAGAAAAGAGGTCATTTGTAACCAACCTTTGGTCATCTTTACCCGATTTGATTGGTTGCTCTGATAACAATCCTGTTACACTGTAAAATTGAGTAGAACTATGTGTTAGGCAGGTATTAGATGCCTTGTATTTTCCTCTTGGTTTTTTAGCAAAATCAAATGTGGTCTTTTTATAGGTGTTAAGCATGTTGTTTCTGATACCTACAGACAGTTCTGCAAGATTTGTAATTGCTAACATCACATACAGATGAAATTGAGGCTTACAGAGATTAAGGTAATTTATTCAAGGTCACATGACTAAGAGTGACTGTTCAGCGACTCAAACTCAAGCCAGTCTAAGAGCCGTACCTTACTGCCCTGCTGAACCACCTCTGAGGGTGTATTTGGCTTTGGGGGGATGTATTTCCTCTGGATCTTAGAACAATGTTTTTCAAACCACCTGTAGTGAAGGACTAGAGGTATTGTTCTCCCCAATAAGTTGCAAATCAGTACTCTTGAAAAATACAAGATAAATGAATTAGTAGAATATTTAAGTTTAAAATGCATGAAAAATACAAATCCATATGTATTCTTAGATTCAAAGTTACTTGATCAAATTGTTTAAGATTTCTTAAATGCTTACTTCAACTTCTCTGCTTCCCCACAGACTGGTAAACTCAGTTGTTGGCTAACAACCACAGATGTTCTGCACCGCCTTCAAGATTTTAGGGTGGTGTAATAGAACGATTCATTAAAACACATTTTATTGTGAAAGGTTTTACATATGTACAGAGGTACAGAGAATAGTACAAATAAAGACTCAGTGTCCTCATCACCCAGCTTTAGCAATGGGTACCAACTCAGGGTCAGTCTGGTTTCATCTTCTTTCAGACCCTTTCCCCTGCCAAACTTTTATTTTGACACATATTGCAGACATCATTTCATTTATAAGTATTTTAGTTTCTATCTCCGAAAGATAGTGGCTCTTTAAAAACCTAACTTCTATAACATCGTACCTAAAAAAATTAACATAATTCATTAATATCTTCAGATGTTTTGTCAGTGTTCAGTTTCCAAGATTGTTTATGAATATCTATTTATTGTTGACTCTTTCAAATAGAACTAGTTTTTTCCTTTATTCTATTAATATGATACATAACATTTGTTGATTTTTGTATGTTTATGCAATAAATAAATTTCAATAAATTTAATAGTTCATGGAATAAATCCCACAATTGCTCATGATGTATAATTCTTCTAATATGGTGCTGAATTCAATTTGCTCATACTTGGTTGTGATTTTTTTTTTGTCTATCTTCATACAGGTTATTGGGCGATAATTTTCTTATAGTGTCTTTATCTGGCTTTGGTATCATTAATGCTGGCCTCAGCAAGATGTGTTCTCTCTTCAATTTTTTGGAAGAATTTGAGAAAGATTGGTGTTAATTCTGAAGAAAAGGCTTTTCGATGTAGCTTTAGGTCTGACTTTCTTTGTGACCTTGACCAAGTCATTTTACTTTCTTGGGTCTCAGTTCCTTTATCTGTAAAAGGTTATCTAATTGAGTTAAATTCTCTTTAAAACATTTCTGTCAGTGTGTTGCTCTAAACTAGGGTCTGACGTGGTAGAAAGGTGTGCGCTTTCATCATAACTGGTTGTGAAGGAGGAATTCTCCCTGAAATTAGTAGAATCACAGTCCTAAAAGTTGAGGGGGCTTTAAGAGGCTATTTGTTTTAATCTTCTGCCTTTGCAGAAGCAAATTATTATCACCTTATAAGTAAAGTAGCTGAAGTCCAGGAATTCTAAGGGATTTACTCAAGATATGTAACAAGGACTTACGCTCTGTTTTCCCCAGAGCCTGTAGTGCACATATGGTCTTTTCTGAAATTAGCTTAATTGGATAATGATCTTCTGTTTTTCCTTCTCTGTAGGTTTTTTGCACTGACATCCCTTCGTCTTGTGTTTTTGCTTGCATTCAGCTCTATGATCATTGTGTGTATAGATCAATGGAAGAGCAAAATCTGGCCTGAAATAAGAGGTAAATTGGTTCCATTTAGGATAATCTGAACTGCAAATGGGCTTTCCTATGATTTTTACTTTTAGTTTTGGGGGTTTATGAGAGTATATGTGGAGCTGTGAGTACTTTTCGATGTCTGAATTAATTTCCTTTAGTTGACACTTCAAGGGCAAATGCCCCATCTGTGATTCAGATCTGAGTTCTGCCCTTCCCGTTGTTATTAAACTTAGGAAATCTGTATCCACTACCTGAGATATTCTTGCCCTTGTAATTGGCTTAAGGAATAAGTAGTCCTTACGTTTAAAAGAAAAAAAATCTCATTGGCTACTACATCTTTAACAAAGGGGTATCAATTTGCCTCTCAGGAATTTCTTTTAAATGCTTACTTGAAATTTAGACTTTATCTTACAGGTAGTAGCTCGTCGTTGAAGATTTTTTTTTTTAATTAGAACTCTGTGTTGAGATGATATGAAAGATTAATTTGGTAGTATTTTATAGAACTACATGGAAGGAGAAAAGGGGAAAGGAGGGACACCTGTTAGGAGACTTGCAGGATCTGTGTGAGAAGCAGTCACGGAGATGTCTCTGGAAATGGGATATTTGAAGAGCTGTAAAGAAGGAAGACACAGAAGAATAAGTAGTAGTAGAAGAATAAGGGATAAAAGCAGACTTTTGGGATTTCAGATTCTGACGAGTCAGAAAAATAGCATTACAATTCGCAGATACAGGCAGGGTCAAGCAGGGGAGCTTGGGTAGGGCATGATAGCGAGGAAAATCGAAGGTTTTGGATAGGTTCGTTTTGAATTGTTCGCAGATGCTAACTAGAATGAACAACCTTTAAGTACATTCCTATACTTTTTTACAGAGATTTGAAGGAATCATGTAGTTATCCACCTGTCTTAAGGCTGGTGAATGTCAACAGACTGTTATCATTCATTGTTGTTAATGGGTCTCTTTAAAAGGAATAGGCAGGTCTCTAGGGCTGGTGTAGTTAACCATAACACGCTCTGGTAGCCCCGGGCATTGACGTACATGTGCCGCCAAACGCACTTGAGGGGTGGGTTGGACCATATTCTGGTGTGTACCTTGGTTCTTAGCTATAGTGATTAGAAGTGGGCCTAAATGGTCCATTTGGCTCTCCCCCTGCCCCCCTTTCCCTAAGAAAGGAGCAGTCATAGGCCATGATTCCTTTTGCTGGAGCTCCCTAACTCTGGCAGTATAACATGGTGTCTCCATTTTATTGACTGTTACTGTTTATTTCCCCCCAAACCTATTAAAACTTGGGCTGTCAGACCAACAGTCTAACATTTTTTGTGTTTAATTTTCTCTACCAACTAATACTGGTATTTGTTTTAATATTGTAGTGCCAAGACCCGATGCATTAGACAATGAAAGGTATGGAACACTAACTAAATCCCTTTTTTGTTGCTCTGATTGATTGTCTTGTAATATTCTGGTTACATGTTATTAATCCAATGCTCTGGACAGAGTATAAGCTGAGACCCTAGTCTGTTTGAAATAATCATTTTAACAGTTCCTAAAGTTCAGGCAGCTAAAAAGTTAAGATGGTGTGTGGCCTCTGATAGTTCCAAGGGAAGTTTCTGAAAATGCAGCATTCCAGGGGCCGATAACTTGACATGCCAGGGAATGAACTGCATTATTCAGTCTTAGTGTGACAACTTTGAGGTAACGTAGTTCATTTATCTTCTGGCTTTTATTACCAGGTCATTTGGTATTTTCCATGACCTCTGGCTATTCAAAGCTCCTGGTCAGAAAACACACTGGTTTCCGGCACCAACAAGCCAAAGATTCTTCTTGTGTCGTATAGCTCCTGCTTTCATTTCTCAGTTCATTCACCCCATGTGTTTGGTCCAAGGAATTTTTTCTGCTGTGGTTTACTTTGGTTTTGCTTTATTTTCTTTCTGAGGGGCACATCCAACATTGCCTTCCCCTCAGCAGCAGTGGTGTCAGGCTGCTTTACTTTTATCCCTAGATTGCAATCCTTACGAATTGCAATGGTCTGAGTGCAGGGAAGATGTTTCTAAGCACAAAGGGCGTTGGAGCTGGTGGCAGGTTTACACACGTGGATTCGCTGCTTGCTCATAGGGTGGTGTTGTCAGAACAAGTTTGCCCTCCTAGTCTCTAAATGCAAGTTTCAACTGGTGAGCCAAGAAGAAAGTCATGCTTCACCTCCAGAGCACCCAGGCCAGTCACTCCCCAGCCCCTGCTTAAACCCGGAAGCGTTGGCTGCCATGCGGCAAGATGCGGAAAAACCCTCAACACCCTCCTTTCACAGCTCCCCCTTCTCTCTCCCGTAGCTGGGGCTTTGTGCACCCTCGGTTGCTCAGCGTGCCCGAGCTCTGCCACCACGTAGCTGAAGTCTGGGTTAGTGGGACCATTTTCATAAGGAATCTTTTGCTTTTCAAAAAGCAAAACCCAGGCAAGGTAAGACTCCCCTTTTTCAGTTTCATTTCTGGCTTCTCAGTTTATGCTAAACTGAAACAGCTGTTTTACTACATATCCTTATTCAAGAACGAAAGGCCCACGGTGTCTGCGGCGATACAGGGAAGGTGTAGGAAGGGGCTCTGGTCAGCCACTAGGACTGAGGCACAAGCTCCATGGCTCCTCCCTTGGTGCGCGTGCCCCTGAGATTAGGTCGTCTTCCTGCCCCGAGACGTGAAAGAAGGCTTGCTCGTGTGCATTCTGTGTCGTGTTAAACATGTGCAGGTGGTTGGGTTTTTTAACTTTTTTACTTTGACTTAAAAAACCCATCACCAACACTTGGCTTTCAGAGAGAATTTTTGGCTAAGACCTGTTCAAACCAATTTTCCAGCATGAAAGGAAGTCTTAACAGGGTTAAGCATGATAGAAATGAGTAGAATGAAAAGAGTAGAAATGGAATCCTCCTCGTCCTCCCAAACAGATCACCACCATTGGATACAAAAGTGGCTAGCAGGCCTGTCATTCTGATATGCCTGATTCATAGATGATAAAGAATTATTTAGATCACATCTCCACTTTGCCCCCGTCCCAGCTACACCCCGGTCCCTGCCATGTGGTAGAAACTTAACACCGTTTCCTGCCTCCCCCAGTTCTGCTTGTTGACCTGTGGGGTCCTGACCTTTTCGGCAGTCTTGGGTCGCTACATCCCTGGGCTCCTGCTGTCCTACTTAATGCGTAAGTATGGCGCATACCTTTTCCATGAGCTCCCCCACCCAGTGATTGCCCAGCCACAGCTAACGCTGGGTAAAGAGACAAAACTTATAGTTTGGTTCTCCGGGAAATGACCTTCTGATATTTTCATGACCTGTTTAGTGTCATCAACATGTCTTTGTTTGTACCTGTAGCAGATTTCCCACATAGAAAGTTCTTTTCTTACCAAGTCAGTTTTAGAAATTGATGAAGATCCACTAACATACCAATATATTGTATTACCTACTGCAGAGAACTGTCTGTCCCTACTTAAGGAGAGGCATTTCAGAGCCTTGTTTGTGTAACACTGGACCATACCTCTCAGTGGATCCTCTAGGGTTCTGTTTACCCTGGCGTGCTTTTTCACCCCATGGAGCACATTTTTATAAAATGAGTTACTTTCTGTTGGCATGAATTTTGCTTGCTTAGTGCTTGAAGAGCTGAACAGTGATGACAGTGGCCATTACATACGAGAATCTCAGGTGATGAGTGTCTGAGGTGGTGTTGCCATTCGGCCTTGTTTATGGTTCAGTGACACCCACAGGCAAGTGGCAGTGCTGCCCGTTTCTGTCCCCCATCTGTCGGCAGCGTGCTCTGTGCGTAGCCCTCCCAGACCCCTCTATAAAAGGGGAGACCCGTGAAGATGGGCCACAGAAGCACGCAAACCTGTTCCACACTAAGCCGCCAAGCCCGAGGGCATGCGTGACGGCAGGGGGCGGCACTGCTGGGGCAGCCCTGCCTGTTTCCGCGGCTGACTCCCACTTCTCCTCTCAGTTGTCACTGTCATGATGTGGCCCCTGGCTGTGTACCACCGGCTGTGGGATCGGGTGTACATACGGCTGAAGCCAGCTCTGCAGCGGCTGGATTTCAGTGTCCGTGGCTACATGATGTCCAAGCAGAGAGAGAGACAACGTAAGTGTCATAGGGAGACTTCCTTCCATTTGGGGAAGAGGGGAAGCCTTCTCAGGTCAAAAGTAGGTCTCCCATAATGGCTAGGCCCTCAAAAGTGGAGAAGTGGGGTGTGGTAGGGGTGTGTGTGTAGGTAAAAATGACACTTTATTCCAGGGAAATCTATCCAGGCTTACCAGTTTTTCCCGTTTGGAATTCTGGATAGTCCCATTTTAAACAGATGTAAGAAAAGTTCTCCCAAATTGAATAAAAGCCAATGAAGATAAGCACTAGGGTTAGCTGCTTTTTTATGTTTTTGCTAGCACTTTCCATGTGCCCAAGCACTGTGCTGGCTGCTCTGCATACATCATCTTGTTTAACCTTGTAAAGGTTCTTGGGGGTGGTATTATCCTCGTCTTCCATTGAGGAACATGAAGCTCATACTTAGTAAATAGCAGAAGCTCACAGGCCTCTTTTCACTACTGACGGCTGCTTTCCAGAGGTGATTCAAAACATGCCAGGAGCCTGAAGTGCACTAGCCCAGGATCCTCCAGCACATGAGTGGCAGCTGTATGAACTTTTTCCTGTTTAGTGGTCTGGTCAGGTTCGCTGCTTCATTAGCTGTGGCCTTCAGAGAGCCCTGCACATGGTTACTGAGGCCCAGCTCTCCGTGGGCCAGATGAGTCAGGACTCAGAAACCTACTTTAATCGAGGTGGGGCGTCTCCCTTTGCCCTCTCTGTGATAGCGTTCACCTCCCTCGCATTTCCTGAGAGTTGTTGACAGGCCTGGAAGTTGATCATCTCACCAGGACCCAACTGCATGGGGATTGCTGGTGGGAGGGCGGGAGGAAGAGAGGGCTTTCTCTCCTGGGGTGTCAGCCTACTATGCCCCTTAGGCTCGGCAGCCTGGCCGTCAGGCAGTGTTAGGTAGTCTCAGAGCCATATTCAGAACGGTTCTTCATGTTATTTTATGCCTTTGAAATCCAAAAGGGGGTGGGGCTTCCCCTCAAGGGAAGACATCAAGACCTTCTGCTCTTCCACATAGTGCGGCGCAGAGCTCTGCACCCGGACCGCGCCGTGGACGACCACAGTGACAGCGAAGAGGAGCTTGCTGCCTTCTGTCCGCAGGTATCTTGGGTGTGGGAGCTGCACCCCCAGCCATTTTCTTCAGCTCCCTTTGAATCATTGGCACCTCACATTTCGGCAGTGTCCAGGGGTTCAGATTCAGTATGGGCTCTACAAGGCCCAAGATGCAGCCTCCACGAGCAGTGAGCAGAGAAGCGAGTGTCCTTTTTGGAACTTCATACATAGCTCTCTGAGCCTGGTGACCAGCACACCCTCTTCCGTGTCTCCTCCTAACCTCTGCCACGGCAGAGCTTCTGGAACTGGCATGCTCAACTTTCTAACAGTCCAGTCCAGTCGGTTGGTCAGAGTGTATCTCCTCCTGACCACCTTTGAACAGTATTCTCTGGATCAGCTGTTTGCCAAGAGTAAGTGGCTATTTGGCGCCAAGACTGCTTTTCTTCCTGTGCTCGAGATTTGGTAAATAAGAGTGTTTTCCTCGCGGGAGCAACCTCAGAGGGGTCACTTTTGACTAGAATCCCCATCCAGGCCAGTTTTCGCTGCTGGCCTTAGCTTAGCTGCAAGGGCTAGCTCACTAGTAAGGCTGTCACTGGGGGACTTCGCCTGGTTCCTGATGGCATCATCTCTTCAGACTTGTCGGTCTTTTCTTTTCCTAAGCTGGATGATTCTACCGTTGCCAGGGAATTGGCCATCACAGACTCCGAACACTCGGATGCTGAGGTTTCCTGTACAGACAATGGCACATTCAATCTTTCAAGGGGCCAAACGCCGCTAACGGAAGGTTCTGAAGGTGAGGGGAACCTCGGACCTGAGCCGATCATAGTTCTCACTGTTGTCTCAACTTCCCTGGGCAAAAGGGATACTGGTGCCCACTCCTGTCCTGTTTCCTGAGCTGTGGCTCAAGTGGCAGAACCGCCTTGGGGGTGTGGCTGCAGGCAGCGTGGTCCTGCTGCTCTCCTTAAAAATCTGAGCCTCTCAGTAACTTCACTGGGGGTACAGTGGAGGAAGAGGGGAGTCTTTTGGCCAGCAGGTACCACAGCAGTTGGTAAGGAGAAAAGCTAACCTGTCCCACAAGTTTTGCTTTATGAGAAATCCAGGGTGGGAAAAACCTGATTACACAGGCCTGATTTTGTGGGGCTGGGGTACAGGAAGGCGAGGCAGCTGCCCTGTCTCAGGCACCCGTTTTCCCAGATCTAGATGGTCACAGTGATCCAGAGGAATCCTTTGCCAGAGACCTCCCAGACTTCCCTTCCATCAATGTGGATGCCGCTGGCCTGGACGACGACGACGACACCAGCATTGGGATGCCCAGCCTGATGTGCCGCTCCCCACCGGGGGCCGCAGAGCCCCAGGCGGTCCCTGCCAGCCGGGACGAAGCTGCACTGCCAGAGCTCCTGCTGGGGGCCCTGCCCGCAGGGTCTGACCTCACCAGCAACCTCGCCAGCCTTGTCTCGCAGAGCGTGATCCAGCTGGCCCTGTCAGGGGCCTCGCAGACAGGCCCTGCTGGCCCACCTCCTCGGAGAGCAGCGAGAAGCTTCCTCCAGGCCCCCAGTTCCGACCTGGACACTGATGCTGAGGGGGATGACTTTGAACTTCTGGACCAGTCAGAGCTGAATCAGCTAGACCCTGCCAGTTCCAGGAGCCACTGAGACAAAAACTCCTATTGGGGTCGCGGAGTTTAGTTTTTTTCCTCCCCATTCCCAAATAAGGTGAAGGGGCAAGGGAAGAGCCCAGGTCCCATCCCCTGAATTACATTTGTATGCTGGGAGTTCTGGCTGATCCTCAGAGGCCTGCTGAGCACACACGCACTCCCCTGCCTCAGCCGGGAACCCAGAGTCAGTCACTGCAGTGAGTGTGCTCCCTTGAGGGCGGCTTCTCTCCATCAGGATGGTACTTTCGGGGAACAAAGTAGTCAGGGGCATTGTTTCCCCTTTGAGGGGGTGCTGCTGTTTGCTTCTAGGTATGGGTGCTTGGGGGGTCCTCAGTGACAGAAGAACCCTTCCTCTCCTTCCTCCTGTCTCTAGAGCTCAAAGTCAGGCAGCGGCCGGAAGCGTTACATGGTCATCCTCTTCCAGTGCTAAGCCGTGATTTTTTTGTTTTCCAACAAGCTTGTCCTCCGGTTCTGCAGAGCAGGCCAGCTTCCTCTGCCAAGCCCCTCATCTCTTGAGGCTATTGCAAAATACTGCTATTGAAATTTAAGAAATGTGACCATGCTGTGGGGTGGGCCTCTTCTGCATAACCCTGGGCCTTGGGGCCAGCTGGCTAGGACGGTGAGTGCCTCTGTGTCTGATGGTCTCACTGAATCCTCTGGAGCTGCCCGGTTCTCTTTGGTGCTGCTGACCCCTGGCTTCATTTGACCATAAGCCTGAGCAATGAGCAAAGCAATACCATACCCATTCCCATGTTCTGTTCCTGTCCCTGCTCCTCCTCTGGAGAAGCAATAATTCCATGGGGGGTGTCAAAGTAGCACTTTACAGATAGCTCAGTGGCACTCATCCCAGGAGCCACCAGCTCTTCACCAGCTCTTCTTACTCCCTGTTCAGCTCCTTTAATACTTTTATCAAGTGCTTCCCGACTTGGCTGGGCTGCAAGGATGAGCCCAGTTGCAAGAAAGTAGCTATAATCAGCGAGAGCCCTCTGAGGGGCGAATCTATTCCACTGCCTCTAGTAAAATCATGAGACAAAAATAAAAAATGGTAATTGATTTTAACCTGTGCCAGCCTACAGCCTCTGCCTCCCCAATCAGAGCTCAAGCCAGACTCTTCTGCCCCTTTCCCTCTGCATTAACCCTTTGCTGATCCTCAGGGACCACTCCCCCAACACCCCCGTTCCTGGGTGAGGGATGTTGGACAGAGCCCATTTTCATGTGCTGCAGGTGGGGCGTGCTGACATGTTCACTCTTGGCTGCTGGACAAGGCAGAGGCCAGGGAGTGAAAACAGTTAAAGTGAGAAGGGAGAAGCGTTAGGTGCCTGTTTCAGTCACTTACCTGTGTGTGAAGGTTAGGGGTCGCAGCTTCTGGAGTTGTCAGACAGACTGGATACCTTCTCTTTTCTCAGAGCCCAGTTGTCTTACAGGTGAGCTCTGATACGGAAAAAAGCAAATGGAGCTCTGGGAAAGGAGTGGGCTTTTATGTGTTTGCATGAGTGTGGGTAGCTTCAGGCTTTGGCAGTTGACAAGGGAAGGAAGGAGGGAGAACAGAATCTTGGGAAGGTGTTTCTTGTACCTGGGGGATCGTGCTCTGAATCTCCTTAGTCCTCCACTGTGAATTAGGATGGGGCTGGGGTGGGAGGGATGCTGGGAAATAAATCTTGTATGAGAACAACCTTTAAGAGACTGATGTTGAATGATGTCCTGTCCTTGAAAAAATCTTGTTAATCTGAGATGTGATTAATTCGAGGAAGCCACAGCCGCAAAAGACAAGACCAGGTGAGAGGGGCCTACCTGCCCATCCCTTACATTTTTTTCCCCCGATGGCCAAAACAGTCGCCATGGTAAGAGGGCACTTCCCATCAAGAGAATCCAAACGTGAACGAACGTCTGGCAGTGTTGGCTGGCATCCAGCCTGTAATTCCACCGTTTCTATCAATACTGTCCCATAGGTGTGTGAAAATACACACGTTTAAAAGACTAACGAGATTTTAGATAAAAGCCTTTAAAAAGTAGTACTGAGCTTTACCTCCGGATTGTTTGAGCTGCTGGGACAGCTGCTCTTTGGCCTCCAACTAACCTCAGAAACTAGAAATACTTATTTCAGGCCTTGTTCCAATGGTCACTGCAGGCAGGAGTGGAAAGCACCTGCCAGGTGCTGCCGTCGCATTGACTTGACCGACGGAAACGAGCAAGCTCTGTGGCCGGCCGAAGCGCGGGCCCCCTCCCAGCCCTCCTTTCCCGGGCGGTCAGGGGGCGTGCGTCGAGCGCCCCCTGTGTGCGAAGCCCGGTAAGGGCAGCGAGGACGAGTAGCGGGAGGCTCTTCCCGGGGCGCCGGCGCTTTCCGGCGGCCTTCGCCCGCTCGCAAATAGCTCTCATCCCTGTTTGACAAGCACAAGGCTAACCCGGACAGCACCGGGCCGTGGGGCAGCACAGGGCCTGTGGGAACTAGCTCTGTGACCCTGAGCAAGTCGCGGGCCCGGCGCGAGTTGACCCCGTTCGAACTCCCAGCCTCGCTGTCACGAGCGCGCGGCCGCGGCTGGGGTCGGGTCTCGAGGCCCCAAGGCGCGGAGGTGGAGGCGGAGGAAGAGAGTTCGAAGCGGCGCCCCCGCCTCGGCAGAGACTCCGGGGCTACGGTGTCCGGGCAGGGTCGTTTCGCCCCCCGCGAAGGCGCCCCCTCCGCCCGGCACGGCCTGAGGCCCGCCGCCCCACGCCGCGGCGCCGGAAGGAGCCGTTGCCCGAACAACGGGAACTTCCGGCTCTCGGAGTTTGGCGGCGGGAAAGACCATGAGTAAAGGCCGGGCGGAAGCCGCGGCGGGAGGTAACAGGGTCTTAGACGCGGGGAGACCCGGGAGGGGGCACGTGAAGGGGCGTTGAGCGACTCTCTCCTCTGCCGCGTCTCTCCGTAGCCCCCCGGATCCTCCTGAAGTACCTGCAGGAGCAGAACCGCCCCTACAGTGCCCAGGACGTGTTCGGGAACCTCCAGAGGGAACACGGGCTGGGCAAGGCGGTGAGGCCTCCTGGGGTTCCTCCCCCGGGACCCCGCGCGTCAGCGGAGGTCCTGCCCTCTCGAGGCTGCCGGTTTAGCCTTGGGCGGCCTGAGACTGGTCACCGGCTGGAATTCCCCCGCTGGGCGCCCAGGGTCCCCCTTTGATGGTTCTGCCCCTTCCTCTCCAGGCGGTGGTGAAGGCCCTGGAGCAGCTGGCCCAGCAAGGCAAGATCAAAGAGAAGATGTACGGCAAGCAGAAGATCTATTTTGCCGATCAGGTGAGGGAAACGCGCAGATTCTATCAGTTGTGTGTCAGGCAAATCAGGCCCTCGTGTCAGTTCTAATTCTGTGGGAGAATTGAGGCCCCCAATGAAACTCACCTGTGCTAGGTCATTAGCAAGACCCCAGACTGTCTAAATCAGCGCGCCTCCCCTTGCTGGCGTCCGAACCTCCTAAGATTTGCAGGCTTGGAATAGGGTAACAAGATCCTGAGCTGTTGCTACCAAGATCTCTCTGCCCTCGGAGGCTCACTAGAGCCACCGTCTACCAGATGGCTTCCCTTCTGCCTCCAGCTCCCTCCTGCGACACATAGGGCAGCGAAGTGTATCTCCCCCCTCCTCCTGGACGCCTTTCGCACTTCAGAACCAGCGTCACCAAAGTAGAATGCCTCATCTGTCCCCCTAATCTGGCTCCTCCTGACTCACTCTTCACCCGAGCCAGGGCCTGGGACGCGCTCTTGACTTCCCTTGTCTAGTCAGTCGTCAGGGCCAGATGACATTCCTCTTCTCGACTCCATCAGCTCCTTTACAGCTGCCGTCACTGCTCCAGTTCAGCCCTCTGCGCCCAGACGCTCCCACCAGGGCTCCTGGGCTCGCGGGTCTGAAACCCTTGGCCTGACGATCCATGGAAAGACAAATCTAATCATGCAATTTCCCTGTGAAAAACTCCAGTGCCCCTGGCACAGGTGAAAGGCACTTGGAGATTTTGTTTGCCCCAGCCTCCTCGGGCCTTCCCTGCGGCTGGTGGCCGTCAGCACGGACCATTTAAATGTGTGCGCCTCCTGCCCCCTTTGTTCATTAGCCTCCCTCTGCCTGGGGTTCTTTAGTCTCTTCCTCTTGGCCCACCTAACTTTTGCTCATCTTTTAGGATTTCACTCTGGCATCACCTTCTCCAAAAACGTTCCCTGAGTGAGCGCCCTGAGCTCCGAGGCATGCTGCACCCCAATTGTCTTTTTACCTGTATCCCTCACTGAGCTGCAGTTCATCTCAGGCAGACCCCGTTGCGCCTTCATCTTCCCTTACTCAGAACACACAGGATCCAGCCCCCAGAAGAAGTTACTTATTCACTAAAGCAAACCACTGTGGAGGCTAATTTTCCTAAAATAGGTTTCATCATATTATCACTCCATTGAAGCTCTCCTAAAGGAGTTGGCTTTTTCCTGTAAAGGGGCAGTTAATATTTTTATCCTTTACAGGTTAGGGGTCTCTTGTCAGCTGCACAACTGTCACTAAAGTCCACCATTGTAGCCATGTCTTCAGAAACATACACCTGGCAGGGCTCGCTTGCCGGCTCCTGCCCTCAGCGCCCACCCTGTGGCGCGTGGAGCCCACCTGCCCGGGCAGCACTCGCGCCCTTTCTGACCTGCTCTCATCGTGAACTGACAAGACCCGTAGGACCCCAGGGGGATCATTTTCTATGAATAGCTGGTCCCTCATGGTCGGGGTTCCCAGACTTCTGCAACTCCCACCATGCCTCTTCGCCCGTCCAGAGTCTCCCCACTAGGGAAGGCTCCAGGCTGCCACCTTGAGAAGTCGTGTTCCTTTGCTCCTTAGGCCCAGGGAGGGGCTTTACCGCTCAACTCAAACAGTGATTTTGTCCCGTCGAGCGCGCTGCCCACCAAGCAGCTCCTTGCGGATAGGCATCAGGTCTCAGCCTTTTAATCAGTGCTGAACTGAATGGTTTCCCAGCAGTACTGTCCCCCGTTTTCCTAGATTCTCTGGAGGGGTGGGGAGACCAAGTTCTTCATGTAAATGCTGCCTTCCCAGATGGGGCTTTCTAGCTCGTGCCTACATTACCCCACTTCCACCTGCCTCGCAGGACCAGTTCGACACGGTGAGTGAAGCTGACCTCCAGAGTCTGGATGCCAAGATCGTGGCCCTCACGGCGAAGGTGCAGAGCTTGCAGCAGAGCTGCCGCCACATGGAGGCCGGTAGGACCGGGACGCCCTGGGAAGTGCCCCTAGGTCAGGCCAGTCTGGAGGTTAGAAGTTGCTAAGTGAGCGCTTTGTCAACCGAAGTGTTGTCTTGTCGCAGGAAGATTCCTTTGCTGGGCTGCCACAGGCATTACGTTCAAAGAAATGTCTCATAGTTTTTGAATACAAGGGCGAGAACTGCACTTGCTTTCCCTACCACGATTATCAGTGTGCTGGTCCCACAGCTCCCTTTGCCCTGCTCCTTTAGACGGCTCCTCCCGAGGCTGCTCAGCCACACACCCCACCGCTAGTAGTAGAGGGAGAAAACTAAAATTCTATTTCTGGAAGCCTCAGTGTCCCCTGAGCAGTTCCAGAATATGGACCCATCCTGAAGCTAGGTGGAAGCCTGGTCTCCTGTCTCAGGGGGTGCCCACTGGGAAAGACAGAACCCCTTTCTCAGGGGTAGCAAGTGACCATACTGAGATGTGGTTTCAGAGCTGAAGGAGCTAACTAACGCGCTGACCACACCGGAGATGCAGAAAGAGATCCAGGAGTTGAAGAAGGAATGTGCCAGCTACACAGAAAGACTGAAGAACATCAAAGCAGCCACCAACCATGTGACTCCAGAAGAGAAAGAACAAGTGAGTTGGGACAGAGGGCGTCAGGCAGGGCACAGGACCAGAATGAGGATGGGGGTCAACCCCTTGTGGCTGCAGTGGGGCTGAGCTGGTTAGAGAAACATGCTCTTCCCACCCAGGTGTACAGAGAGAGGCAGAAATACTGCAAGGAGTGGAGAAAGCGGAAGAGGATGGTAAGTGTGTGGCAGCCCCAAGACAGCCCCGGGAAATGGCTGCTGCCCAGTGTCATGGAACTGGCAGGCAGAGCTGGGCACCCCCATCTGAAGAGGGGCGGTCTTGTTTCTTGTCAGGCAACAGACCTGTGTGATGCCATCCTTGAAGGGTACCCCAAGAGCAAGAAGCAGTTCTTTGTAAGTGGTTCTCTCCCTTTCACGCTCCCTGGGGTCTCCACCCACGCCTTCTCATTCATTCGTCCGCCTGCCCCACAGGAGGAAGTTGGGATAGAAACAGATGAAGATTACAATGTCAAGTTCCCAGACCCCTGAGGAGCTGGCCCTGTGGAAGGACCGGAGGATGGGAACACAGGTATCCCAGCTGCCTTGCCAGCTTTTGTTGTTCCTGCTTTCTGCCTGTGAGCAGAGCAGTGAGGAGCGGGCCACAGACCAGAGTACTGAGTGGAGGGAGTGGTCGTCCTGAGTGGATTTGCCCATTTCATCGTTCATGTTTTAGATGCTCGAGCTTAATGCTTAAACTTGCAACAATGCTAAGAGCATTTGACAGTATTTATTGTAACATAATTTGATATAAAAATATTTAACTTCTGGATAATCAAACTTCCCAGATACCAAACCCGAGGAAGGCAGCAGGAAGCCTGAGGAACAGGGTAGAGAGGTTACTCAACACAACATTCAGGTAGCCCAAGGCCTCACCCTGAACTCTCTATCACAAGAAGCCTTTAGAGTATCTACCCCCTCAGGCCACCCAAGACCTGGGAGAAGTGCGGGTAGCCCTGAGAGGTGGTAGAGACCCAGTACACTTGATCGAAAGGCTGTAAGTGGTTTTGAGGCCCAGTTAATTTTCCAGAATTGTAACTAGCAAAATTGCATTGTTGGTGTTTACAAAAATAAAACAGTATGTGATGCTGTGTCACACTTTGCTGCGCAGCGCTACTGCCTGTGGGGACAAAGGGCCAGCCTAGGTGGGCAGTTGCTTCCCTCTACTGCCTGTGGCAGAAGACGCCATGGAGTAGGAGGTAAGGGCAGGAACCTGGCAGCCCTGCCTGAGCTGGCCAGACAGCCTTGGCCTCACCATGGGCTGACGAGGCAGCTCGCACCTAGGCATGGGGCAGCTTTTTGCTCTTTGGTACTGTAGGAAAATTTCTTCTTACTCCTTCCTGCCCAGCCAGCTACTGCCAAAATGGTCAAACTTAGGTCAAATGTGGCCCAAGAGACCAACACGGCAGATGGTATTTCCCAAATGTGTTGATTGTGAGCAGGTATCTGAGGCTCAGAAAAAGGGGAAAGGCCAGGAGCGCTTTGGGGTGCCCAGAGCAGACCTCTGTCCCTCTATGGGGAGGGGCTAACTGGACAGGTTTGAGTTTTATGGTCAATATAATAAATTAGGAGTTTTCACAAAACAGACACCCAGCCGCACTGAGGATAAGGAGGCTGAGGAAGCAAACACCCGGGAGGAGGCAGCTGCCTGGTATGCGGCGGGCATCAGAGTCCAGTCTCCTCGCCCTGCGGCTCTGTACGCAAAGTTCAGGACTCAGGGCCCTCTTGTTGGCTGTTTTGCAGATTCCAAGAGCCGGTCAGTAAAGCTGGTTCTTCAGCTGGTGCAGGACGCCTATCACGAGCTCCCGCAGGGTCTGGTGAAGAGAGACCGTGCTCAGGGGCACAGAGCCACTTGGCCATACCTGCCTCGTGCTCTTTTGAAGACAGCTAAAAAAATAAATGAAAAAAGGCAGCCCAAAAGCACGGCTATCTACAGTTTACTTTGAAGTTCCTCCCAATCAGGATGAAGAAAGGGAGGAAAAAGTAGGTAACTATGTGATAGAGCAAGTACAGAATGTTACGGTAGAATTTAGGTGTCCACTATACATTTTTCTGCAGTACATTTAAAGTGTTTCACAATAAAAAGGTTGGGAAACATGCAAATCTCAGATACAAATCTCAGGGAAAAAAACAGGTCTCAAAAGCAGAAGACTTGGTCTAATACTGGTATACCCCACTCCATTAGACACTAAAACCTTGGGGAAAACCTATGGGCCTGGGGGTGAGGGCCAGGAGTCTTCCCCAAAGTAATTCTGCTGCAAGAGGTGGGGGCTTACATACTGGGTGGCCCGCAAGTGCCTGAGGCAGCCAGAACATGGGCTAAACACAACCAGAGCTGAGTGCTCGAGGGGCCTCCCTCGTGGCGCAGGGGTTAAAGTCTCAGCACTATGAAGCTACCACCAGCCACTGCAGCAGGTGTTCGATCCCCCACCAGGTAGCTGACCCACAAGGTGCAGCAGACCTCTCTTGTCTTGCCCATTGCTCCCTCAGCAGTGCATTTCAGTCAGTTCCTGTTCTGCTTCCCACTGTTTCTGGTGAATACTCTCACCTCCCCCATACCTCTGGCCTATACCCTAGTTCTTGAGTGCATAAATAAAATTTTTTTTAAAACCTGAAAAAAAAAAAGAATGCTCAAACCATAAGGTGAAGGTGTGACAGGGAAGAAAGTAAAGTGGGAAATGGGCACACAAAGTTAGAGAAATGCTCTCAAGAAACCTGAGAGCTTTTCTGCACAAATCATGGCTTGGCCCACTTTGCCTAAGGGGAGGGAGAAGACCACAGACCCAGTGGCCACTGCTGCCCATACCTGAGGCTTACAGTGCTCCTCAATCCAGCTGAAGACACAGGCCGACAGCTCCTGGAAGCTGGCCACGGAGATAGATGCATTGAAGGACTGGAACAGGGAGTCCATGATGCCCTGAAACACGTTGAACTTGACTTGGTCAGAGACCTGATCCTCTCCCTCGTGGGGGTTGTCCTGGTGCGCCTTCACAATCTGTTCGTAGTTCCTGGAAGCAAGCAGGCCAGGGCTAAGTAGCTGCAGCAGCTACACGAGCCCAGGAAAAATAACAGGGTCACTCTGGGTACCTGCCAGGAAGGGGATTCTCAGAGCGCTTGTGGGACATGTTTAGCATCAGTCAGCGACTGCTTCCAGGTCAGAAGCAGTGACCCACCCTCTCTAAGCATTTCCGGAGTGTCTGCTATGCGGAAAGGACTGCTGAAGTCCAGAATCCTGCCTCTGAGTGGACACCAAGGGGAAGGTGTGAACTGAAGTTGGCCTCAAAAGTTCTGGTTCCCCCAGTTCATTATGCGGCCCCCCCTTACACTTTCATGATCTTTAGGGCCATGACGTCCTTGCGTAGCGTGGACACCTCCTCCTCCTGCTTTTTCTTCTCCTTGTGCAAGAACTGGATGTAGTCAATGGCTGGGATGGACACAGAAGTCTCAACCAGAAGGACAGGACGGATTTTGTTTCCCCTTGCCCCATACCCAGCTCTCCCATTAAAACCACCCCCCGCGGCCAGGCCTCAGTGCATATGGGGCTCCGACAGCCCCGAGCCCCACCCCTGCAGTCCTCTCCCTGGCCATACTCTTTTGCAGAACAATGGCCTTGCTGAGCTTCTGGGAGCCAATGGAGAAGTCCTGCTGCTGGCAGGTGGGGACGATGGTCTGAAGGTCGTCATAGCCTCTCTGTGGGGAGAGCAGGGGAAACGGGCCCTTAGCTCTGAGAGTTTAAAGCAAACTAAGCACAAAGCTGCTCTCCCGTAACACCAAGTTCCATGCACACAAACACAGAAGGGTGGTAGAATTCTGGAAGCAGGGAAATAGTCAAGTCTGGGGACTCACTAGCTGCCCCCTGCAAGGGCTGTGTGATGGGGTCAGGAGAAAGGGAATCTGAAACATGGAGGGCTCCTGTGCGGGTGGAGACGCAGGCCTCCCCAATCACCTTGATAGCGTCCCTCCTCTTCTGTTCAGCCTGAGTGTGTGCTCTCCGCCGCCGGTCCTTGTAGGATTCTTTGTAGGACTCCTGGTGGTAATCACTGTCCTCGTCATCTACACTCAGAGTTCGGGGCGGGGAGAGGTCATTCTCGGGCTTGGCGGGGTCCAGCTAGCCCACCTTTCCCCAGTGGGGAAGAGGAACCTAGTGCTCGGAGATGGCAAAGGGACCTGCTATCCTAGATCACATGAGAGGTGGTGCGACCCTGTGTCTAGCACAGGGCTCTGGCACCCCCAGGGGAATGGCTGGGGCTCCCTGTCTAGTAAAGATACTACAATGATGGCGTATCTGAATCCCCTGGTGGGGTACATTGCTGCCTACCTGTGTTGGGGACGGAAGAGGCACTGGTGGAACCGATGCTATTAGCTCTGGACACTACACTCCCCTTGCGGGCGCTTTCTACAAAAAGCCCTGAAAAAGAGAGGCCCCAATCACTAAAGGATAGGGATTGGGGGGCGGGGTGTCATTGCTAGGCCCCCTGACACCTGTGAGCACAATGGCTTCCTGACCCTTAAATGCTGACTTTTCTCCTTCAACCCCAAAGCCAACCATACTAGCCACCCACTTCCTGTCATGCCACACTGCCCTGCTCCTGTCCTCTGTGTCCATACTGCTCCACTGGTCTACAAAGACAACTCCAGCTGGCGCAGTGGCAGTCAGGCCCAAGGAGGGTGACAGTGTGGGCTGCTCTATCCCTCGCGTCCCCCCTCCAGAGCAGAGGGACGCTTCCTGCGCTGTCCTCCAGCTCCTCCCTCGCTGTCCCAGGGCAGGAACTCAGCTCAGGGACAGTGGCCTGTGCTCGGGTGTGGCTGGCAAAGCCACCCAGACCTACGGGGCTCAGGTGGGAGTGTCCCTCCAGAGCTGAAGGCGGCGCGGGAGGCACTCACCCGGGTCCAGGCTGTTGTCGCTGTACGCGTACTCCACCTGCGGCACCGAGCAAGGGAGAAATCCATCAGACCTCCGACCCTGAGGAAAGGCGCTTCCATTCACTCTACGCGGGCGCGTACCTACGTGCGCACACCGCCCCCCAGGCCCCGGGGTGCACGGTCAAGTGGAAACTCCCGGAGCGCAAGGCTGGCTAGGCCGGGGGAGACGCCCCTCCGCGTGGTCCAGTCCGCCCCACTCCTCCACCTCCCGTCCCAAAGGCCTTCGCTCCCACGCGCCTCAGTCGCTGTCTCCCCACTGTGGCGCAGGCGGGGTGAAAACGTTCTTCGCTGCAGCCCCGGGGCCCTGAGAGGGGGGCCGCCGGGGAGGGACAAGGGGCTTTGGGGACCCGAATCCCCGTGTCCTCCAGCCCTTCTACAAGCACGAACCCGACCCGCCTCCCCTCGCCGACGTGCGCGCCCAAGGGGCTTGCCTTGACCCAGGGGTCCTCGGGCGAGGCGCCTGGCTCCGTCATCGCTGACCGCCACACCGGAAACAAGCCGGAGGCCGGGGCCCTGCCGCGAGGAAGAGGCGAGGCGCCCACGTGACCGAGAGCCACCAACCGCAAGCGCGAGGCGGGGGGCGGGGGCGGGGCCGTCGCGCCTGCGCAGTCCAGAGGCGGGCTCCGAAACGGAGGAAGGGGGAACGGTCCTCCCCGCCTGTCCTTGCCCTCCCTCAGGGTGGGCATTCGAGTGGTGGCGACACGAAACATGCTCTGTGAAATGGGGTCTCCTCAAAGGTGTCCGTCGAATAGTGTTGCAAATGTGCGCACGCGCACTGCCCGGCTCAGCAGGCTACCAAGGCCGCGGTCCTGGCCCGCCCAGAGCGCTTGCCACCAGGTCCGCGGTCCAGGCCACTAAGTGCGAGGAGTCAGGCTTGGTGAGGGATGTTCCTCCAAAGCCTAACCCGGCAGCTGGCGCACTCGTGGAATCAATGATTGCAGAGAGCCTGTGAGCCAAGTTGACCACTTTAAGATAAGAAAACTGGGGTACCCAGAAAGTCCGTGACTTACACAAAAGCACACAACCAGTCAGAGAGGGGCCAAGGTTGACCTCAGTCTGGCTAGCTTGGAAGGCCATGCTCTTAACCACCACACTAACAGCTTCCAACTCAAGTTTGGGCCCTGCACTTGTGACCCAAGGGTCCCGAAATACTCAGACAGGCATTGGGACAGGAAGCAGACACCATACAGGCAGCACCTGGAAACATTCACCTTTAATTCTGTTTCAAGTTCCAATGTTGGCCGTGGCCCCAGTCAGCCATGGGTATCACGGACACCCTGACAGAGTGGGGACGGAACTGCAAGAGGCCTGCTCTCATGAGCCACATCCTCAGTGGTGGCCAAACACCAGCGCGCTAGGTAGGCGTCCTGTCTCCGCTGGGCCCAGCCCTGCCTTGCCCAGCTTAGCTCAGAGTCCTCCAGGCCCAAGCTGAGCGAACACTGAGGTCCCCATTCCTTCTCACCGCTGGATCTCTCGTCAGCTCCAAGGGCCACTTTGGCCCCACAGGGAACTTGTCAGTCATGGGCCTGACAGCATCTTGGGGATGCGCTTCTGCAGGAGGGCCCAGGCCTTCTCCACCTTTGGGTAGGCCCAGATATTGAAAGGAAGAGAGGTCAGGGTCAGGCAGGCACCCACTGGAGACTCCCTCCCACAACCCGGCCTTTCCATGAGCACCCACCTGGTGCTGGGTGACCTCTGGCTCCCACAAGGTGCTCAGTACCACATGGCTCTGGTTCACGAGCTGCTGCCCACTCATCTGGCTCTGCAGCCGGCTCTGGGCCGCAGCCTCACTCAGGCCATCCCTCTCCACGATGCGTCGTACAGCCTGGGTACAGATGACGCATTTGTCAGCCCACTGACTCAGAGCAGGATGCAGTCTGCAGCGGGGACGGGGTAGGGGTGGGGTCCAGATACCTCAGTCTCAGGAATGACAACGGTCCACACCTCATGCACCATGTTCTGCCAGCCGGCCTCGAGCAGCACAGCGGCATCAATCACGCAAACCTGCTTTCCTGCAGGGAGAGCCCAGTCACCACCAGCAGAACCCTGCCACTTCCTACACGTCAGCCAACGGACAAAAGTCCTGGGGAACTGGATGCGCTGGGGTGGGGCAGGAAGCTCCCAGGGGGAAAATCTGCTAATTGCCCCCCTGGACTGCGCCCATCATCCCTCCGACTCACCCTCAGCCACAGCCTGATCCATCTCTAGCCGGGCCAGCTTTGCGATAACTGGCCACATAATGTCTGTGAGTATCTTCAGCTGCTTCTGAGGAGGGGAATAGAGGGCGTGGGCAGAGTTTACCTTCCCTCGGAGACAGAGCCAGCCCAAGGGGGTAATTGGGAACAGATGTGCAGAAAGTGGTACTCAGGGCCAGACCAGAGAGCTCGGATAGGCTCCAGCCTCTGGGGCTAGTGGCAGCTGAGCCTTTAGGAGAGGTGGGAGTTTACCTTGTTCCCAAACACTCGGCTGCCTAGGACCTTCCTGTTGATAATGCCATCTTTATGGAGAATATCTGGAGGACAGAGAGGACTGAGCAAGGAGGCCCAACCATCTCCTCACTTAAAGCTACCGCCAACCCGCCTCAGTTATTACCTGTTCCAAAGGCTTCCACAACAGGCTGGTAGGCAGGACCGCCTGGAGCATAGGCCCGATGGCCCAGCCGGTCACTGTCTATGACAAATGCCCCCAGGCCCTTCAGCCGCTGAGCTATTGAGCTTTTCCCAGAACCACTGATGCCTGTCAGCCCAATCACGTAGAGACACGGGGGAAGCTCTGGCCTTCTCTAGGGGTAAATGAGAGGGAATCCCAGAGTTAGTACTAAGGGTCCCCAGGTTTCTGCTCAGGTCTGAAGCCTTTAGTTTCTACTCCCCAGCATTTTTAGCCCACCCAAGCAGGAGGGAGGGTGGACAGGCTTACTTCTGGAGGCCGAAGCAGGCTTCCTAGCATTCGCTGGCGGAAGCTGGAGGAGCTGACTTTGTCCTCTTCATTTTCCTTGTGGTTTGGGTCCTTCAGAAGCTGGATCTGGTACAAAGCAAGCTCGTCCAGGTCCTGGGGGAAAGGAGGGTGATGAGGAGAGGGAATAATGAGATGAGTAAGGGCAAATACGTGACACCCAACTTGCCCCCTCGTCCTTTCCTACCTACTCTGGAAATAGAGCTTGTCTCAGAGGGCAAGCTGGGGACCAGTTCCTCCTTGTCTCTTCCCACCACCCTGAGTCCTCTCTTCCCTCCTCTGAGGACATGGTACTTCCAAAAGCCCCCCACAATGGCCTTCTCCATTCCCCTCCACTCCCTCTACCCGTCTCCCTCAGGGGTTACATTCTCAAGGCGGAAGCGGTTGACGGCCATCCCCCCACGATAGGTCTCCTCGCTGACCACCAGGAACTCCAGGGTGGGGTCAGAGCCAGCGGGCCCATAGGGGTCCAGCAGGGGGATGATATCAAAAGTCAAGGAGGGCTTGATGTCCACCAGGAACTCACTCAGATGTTCCACACGTTCTGTGTAGGGTTGGAGCAGCTCAGGGAGCAACTTGCCTGGGGAAGGAGTGCAGAACAGTGAGATCTTTTTATTAGGAAGGAAGACCGTGGTTTCATGTAGGGAAGAGTGTCCCTAAGCCCATCTCCAGAGAGGAGTAGAAGGAAGGAAGGGCTAAGTTGGGAAGTGGTGAGTGAAGGGGGAGCAGAGGGGCTGTGAGGACTGACGTGTCCCGTGTCCACAGAACTAGCAGTGCTGGTGGGCGCCGGGGTCACACCTAGAATTCCAGCTTCTACAGCTCACTCATCCATTTACCTCAGGCTCTCAAACTTTCCAGTTCATCACCTCATGAACTTGGTAAATTACAGATTTCTTGGCTCCACAATCAGGTGACTCTGAGGAAGTGGTGTTGAGACCACACACCAAGAATGCCACATTCATTCAGGTAACCAGATTCCCTTAGCACCAACTGAGTGCCAGGCACTGTGACATTGGGAGGGATAAGAAGGGTGGCCCCACCCTTCTTCAGTCTTGGTATTGGGAGATGGATTGGGGCTAGGAGTTTTGGGGGGCCCCCACCACCCTAATCTGGGGTCTGTCCCACTTACTCTTTAACAAGTCTTTATCTGCCACTCCCACCACAAGCTGCTCCTGGGCCAGGACACATGCGACACTGAGCAAGATCTTGTGGGCATTGTGCAGGCGGTCAAACGTGCCACCCACAGCCCCACGCTGATAGCCACGCACAGGCTGCTTTGGAGACCTGGCTACGGGGGAGTCTGGTCTGATGCTGGGAAGTAAGGGGACATCCAGGGGCTCCACAGGCAGCTCTCCAGACCCATAATCGGGATACAGCAGCACCGAAGACAGCTGTGGACAACAACTGTAACAACTGGTTGCGTAACGTTCTAGCTGTTGCTTGACCGGGTTGTACTGGCTTCCATCTAGGGTCTGAAAGTCAGTGAGCACCACCTCCGGCGGGTGGGCCAGGTTCTGTACTAAATTGGGCAGGGGAGGGAGTAAAGTGTTCTTGGTTCGGATGTTGCTCAGCAGGATTCTGATATCCAGGTGCCTGTGGGCATCGGCTCCAGCATAGAAGTGTGTGATGAAATCGAGAACTTCAAACGTGGCCTGCACCGGGCTGGACTGAGGCTGGGCCGGGCCCTCCAGGCTCATACCAGGCTGCAGGTGTACATAGAGCGTGTGATTCACCAGCCTGGCTGCCGAGGTCAGGATAGGAGCCAGGCGAGGAGCCAAGGAGGCCAGAGGCGTCGTCAGCACCAGGAGGCCCGACCGGAACAGGGCCATGCTGCCAGGCCTGCGGATAGTCAGGGAGACGAAGCGAGCGTGACTGTGCTAGTGGGGGATGTGGCTGAGGCCGAGGTCTGTACGGGACGTCGGGCCCAAGAGATGGGACCTGGAGCAAGTCCTGATCGAATAGGTCTCGAAATGTCTCGGAGCTGATCGAGAGGAACCCGGGAGAGGGGACAGGGCCTGGCGAACGGCGCCTCGGGGCTGAGCGCTAAGCCTGGGTTTCCTCATCTCTCAGACGGCGCAGTAAAAATAGCTGAACTGAATCGAAATCCTGGGAGGGGAAAACTGAGCAGGAGCCCGAGTCACAGGGCCAGGGGTCCAGAACTCCTGGGCCCTCTTGCTAGCTGCACCACGGCCTTTCAAGGAGCCAAAGGAGGTGACTAACGCGGGCGCGGGGGAGGCGCTCAGGCCCGAGTCGGTCCCTTACCTACTGAGACCTCCGGGCTTTGGTTCACCGGGCACCTCCGCGGAGGCGCCCCGATCTACGACCCGGAAGCAGTAGCCTGAAACCTGCGACTCCAAGCTACGGAAACTGAGAAAAGCCAAAGATCTCAAGCGTTCTGAGCGGGATTCTCGCGAGATTACTGGAGGGGCGGGGCGCGTTCCCCCACGGGATGGAGCTGCGCTCCGACGCTTGAGTTTGGGTGGGTCTTCCGTCCTGGCTTGCAGGCGGCAAGGCGGCTTTGAAAGCCTGTTTCAGGGGTGCTCTTCGAATCTGGGAGGGCATTTTTGGTCATCTAGGAGGCAGCGGCAGAGGTGGAACTAACGTCTGGCGTTCCTTCTTAATTATGGGGATCTAGGTAGCTGTCAAAGGGTAGCGCTTGGGGCCTCCCTGGTGGCGCTAGGGATTAAGTCTCAGCACTATGAAGCTATCAGCAGCCACTGCAGCATGGGTTTGTTCCTGGGCCAGGGAGCTGACCCACATGTGGCGCAGCAGACCTCTCCTGTCTGGCCCGCTGCTCCCCTCAGCAGTGTATCTCAGTACATCCACCTGTTCTGCTCCCCACTCTGTCTCTGGTGAATCCTCTCGTCCCCTCCACATGCCTCTGGCCTGCACCCCAGCTCTAGTATGCGTCAATAAATCAATCTTTCCTTAGGTGGGAGGCGACAGAACAGTTGTGTTCAAGTACCAGCTCCATAGATGGGAAAACTGATGCCCTGTGTGTTCCAGGGACATGGGGGAAAGTAATGCCAGAGGCCAGCTCTTGTGGCTCCTGTGGGGTGCCTTCCACACCACTCAGAATCAGCGATGTGCCATTTTCAGGGAGAGAGGAGAATTTTGTGTGTGAGCTCAGTAGAGCTATCAGAGGATGGATAGGAGGAAAAGGGAGCTAGGGCAGGGGACTTAGTGGAGAGGTGGAGGTGGGGGGTGTTATGTGCAGCTAATTATTACTGGCTAGACTGGAATTAGTCTCCGAGGCCAGGTTGCCATCAGGAAACATTTCAGGTAAATTGTCCCTGGAGATCTTAAAAGGGAGTGAAACAAGTCTCCAAGATTCCAGTTATGTGCTGTAGTTTTTCCCCCTAAACTAAATAAATGCTCACTTTTATACCTAATCTTCCATTTATTGTTTTGTATCCTTAAAGCAGCCCCTCCAAAGTGTATAAGCCTCTGGCCCACAGAACCTGGATCTGCACCTGTAGTCAAGGGTGGAAGAGACATAGAGCCACACAGAATGGAATCAGGTTTCGTTCAGGAGGCATCTTAAGTTAGGTTTTAAGGTGAGGACCGGATTTGAAGAAGCAAAATGCAGACTGTGCAAAAATACCCTGAACACCTAGTCACATGGCCTCATGTATCATTTTATTAGTAAATGTGTATTTAGTTCCTCCTATCTTCAGGAACGGTTTTAGGCTCAAGGGATCCATCAGTGAACAAAGTCTCTGCCTTCCTGAAATTTATTTTTTTTTAATATATTTTATTTATTTATGCATATAAGCTGGGGTACAGGCCAGAGGTGTGGGGCGGCGAGAGGGTTCACCAGAGACAGAGTGGGAAGCAGAACAGGCAGATTGACCTAAACACACTGCTGAGGGGAGCAGCGGGTGAGGCAGGAGAGGTCTGCTGCACCATGTGGGAATCTCCCTGGCGGGGCATCGAGACAGCTCCACAGAGCAGCCCTTAACCGCTGTGCCACCAGGGAGGCCCCCTTCCTGAAATGCCTCAGAATGGAGGGTGAAGGCTATCAAATCAGTAACAACAGTCAATAAGCCAATAAATACAGCACTTCTGGTAACAAATGCTATAATGGAAAAATAAAACCAGGTCAGGGAACTACAGTGAATGGGAGAGAATGCTATCTTAGATAGGGTTGCAGGAAAACAGGAAAGCCCTAAAGGAAGAGATGCAATCAGGGAAAGTGAGGCATACAGAGGGGACAGCCAGTTCAAAGACCACGGGGTAGGAGGTGACCCAGGTGTCCAGGCACGGCCATTGTGCAAGCTGAGGTAGACTTGAGTTGTCTCCTTCCTCTTTCTAAGTCTCAGTTTCCTCGCAGGTGGAAATATTCCTCCTTGTGTGATCTTTTCCTATCACCCCTCTGCTGGGCGCACCAGCAGCTATGCAAGGTTATGAAGCCAGGAGGCCTCCCCCACCCCTAACCCCCTAACCCCGACATCCGCGGGGGCGCAAGAAGAGCTTGGAGAGACTGTGGTGGACCAAGCTTTTATTGTAGGGCAGCAGGAGGAGCGCCGAGCTCAGGGTCCCCCAGTTCTCCTGCCCTGGCCCCAGTCTCAGCCGAAGTGCCCTTGGGGTCCTCGGCCCAAGGGTCAGCGGACAGTGCTTGGTGCATGGCGTCCACGTAGCTGAGGCCGCTGGGGTCGGAGAGGCGCAGCTGCATCAGAGGCAGGAAGAACTCGGAGGTGAAGTAGCGCAGGGCCGGCCGCTGGGCGCGCAGCGCGGTGACAAAGACCTGCGGCGCGGGAGGAAGCGCTGGCGGGGGCTGGGCGCGGGGACTCGCCGCTGCCCGCTCCGCCCGCCCGCCCTCCCTCCAGCAGCCCACCTCTGCCACCTCCTCCGGGTCTTGCGCCTTCTCGCGCATGGCCCGCTGGAAGTGGTGCTGGTAGAAGGAGAAGAGCTCTCGGGTCTCGGTATCCGCGCCGTCCAGTGTCCCGCTGGGGCCGCCCTCCTGCTTCTCCAGGAAGGCGGTGCGCACCGGGCCGCACTCGATGAGGCTCACGCTGCGGGCGGGAGAGCGGCGAGTGCACCAGCCCCAAATGCGCACCAGCCCCAAACGCGCCGCCCGAGCCCGACCGCCAGGGGTCCCGGGGAGGGATCTGCATTTGTGTTGCGGACCGCTTTGAAACCTACATCCTTTTGAGATGACTCCAGGGCCAGAATTCGGACCTGGCTGGGTAACCTACAGCTGTGTGACTTTGGGCCATTCTCTAATCTCTCTGGGTCCTAACTTCTCACCAGCTAGGTCGCCCGTGAAGGGAGAGAACAGGTGCCCAGGGCCCCCTAAGATGGTGTGTGCACCTAGCAAATGCGCGGCGGTAGGGAGGGGCCAGGGAGAACACCTGAGAACAACTCCCACTAGTTAGGGGGCTGAGGTCCTCAAAGTCGGGGTTCTGAGGGCTCTGGGACAGGGCGGTGACTCACTGGACCCCGAAGGGCAGCAGCTGAATTGCCAGACTCTCACACAGACCTTCGATGGCGAACTTGCTGGCGCAGTAAACCGGGCCGAAGGGCAGCCCTTTGCGGGGAGATAAAATTGCTGAGCAACATCAGGGAAGGAGTCCCCCGAGAGCCCCAGGCGTCCACAGTCATCTAGTGCCGTTTTCATCAGACCTTGTCCCTTCTGATTACACCCCGTCCCTTCAACTGGCCCGTCTGCCACGCACCACAGGCCTCTCACCCATCAAGCCGCCTGAACTCCCGGTCACCAAAATGCGTCCCGAGCGGCGGCGCTTCATGTCGGGCAGGAAGGCCTGTATCATCCGCACGGTCCCCATGAAGTTCACGTCCAGCACGGAGGCGACAGTGCTCGCCGGGTGCATCTCCAGCGGCCCCATCAAGCCGCGGCCGGCGTTACACACTGTGGGGAGAGAGGCCAACCCGCCCACCTCACGCGCCGCCCTGCGCACGGCACCGCGTAGGTCCCGTTGAGTTCCCCGGGTCTCGGGGCAGGGAAGGATCCCGGGAGGGCGTGTGTTGCCAGGAGGCTCACCCAGCACGTCCACACGGCCCTCGGTCACGAGTGCCTGGGCAGCGGCAATGGAATCGGCGTCCCTCACGTCCAGCTGCAGCGTCTCCAGGGAATCGGGAGGGCACCCACCGGAGCGCGCTGCCTCCCACAGCGGCCCCTGAGTGCTCAGGTCCCTCAGCGTGGCATATACTGGGGGTTCGGCGGGGAACAGGAGCTCAATACTCTGCTGGTCCCGACCTGGGCCCTCTGTTGGCACAGGGGCTAACGTCTTTTCTCCACCCAGGTCCACTTACATACCTTTGAAACTCCGGGATGGGTCGGACGCCAGGCGCAGGGCTAGATGCAGGCCGATGCCGGAGGAGCAGCCCGTGATGAGCACCACCGTGCGGCCCATCGCAGCGCGTGTGCAGCGGCCCCTGCAGTGCTAGGCTGTGTTCTCCCGACTAGATATCACCTGCTTCGCCCCGCCCCTGCCTTCTGGGGTTCCCACCCCTTGTTGTGTCTTCAGTACAACCTCAAGGTTGAGCCCTCTTTGTCCCTGGCCTGTTCAGAGACGAAGCCACTGCCTGGAACCCCGTTCTTTCCGACTAGTCAAGAGGGCAAAGCTTTGCAAGCAGGAAGTGTAGGATCCATGCGGGCAATGCCTCTATCCCATGGGGATAAAGTCCTCACTTTGCCACAGAGGGTGGCCGTGTTTGGGAGGGCATTCGCAGTTCAAAGTTTAGGTTCAGAAGTTAGGACTACAGAATATGGAGATGGGATAGAGGCAGGGAGCACCAGTCAACATCAGTGCCCACGGTAAGCCCCGGGTCCCCCCAGTTCCCGTGACAGTGACGTTCTCACAGACATGCCCAGTGATTCATCAGTTTATTTGCTGAGACACTACTATGCTCTCACATTCAGGGTGGGGAGGGCTGCCGCCCAGGCTCGACCCCACCAGCAGGTCTTAGTTCCCAGGTCCAGAGGCTGGACCTTTTGTGACATTTGTCCAGCTCTAGGTCCCAGGAACCTGCCTGGGTCTGGAGTTTGGCCTAGGAATCGTTAATCTGTCATAAGGAACCAGCCACCTGCTGGGGGTAATATTTGAGGAAAAGCTCCTTGACCAGTTTCACAGTGTCACCTTGGGGCTGGCTGGGATACCGCTGTGTGCCTCGGACAAAGGCCTGCTCCAGCTCGAAGGCTTTTTCATCAAAATGGTGCTGTCGGAAGGGGATGCCTTGGACCAGGCTCTCGGCCAAGGTCTTCATGAAAAGCTGCCAGCGGGGGGTGTAGTAATCGGCTACCAGCCCCGCCAGCTGCTTGTTGGCATAATCTAGGATGTTGCCCACTGGTCCCCACAGGGTGAGCTGGTAGCGGCTATTCTGCTCATAGAAACGGGCCTCAGTCTCACTGACCGCTACCATCCGGGCCTTCTCCAGCCAGCTGCCCAGCAGGAAGCGGCTGTCGCTAGCCAGAACTTTGTCCAGTGCGGGCAGAAGCTCGTAGACCAAGATGCCTCCCACCCTCAAGAGGGAAGTCAGATCCTTTTGCAGGTAGGCGGTCCTCGCCTCCCCATAGTACAAGCTGACCAGGTCCTGGACCGCCTGGCGGGTCACGTCCAGCAGATCATAGCGGAAGGTCGGGCTGGTAGCGAGGGTGGGGGCAGCTTTTAGCAGCAGCCGCCAGGCCTCAAACACATCCGATCTGTTGTACCAGACGGTGGTAACCATCTGCAGGGAGGGCCGCCTGACCAGCGGGCTGCGATTGTGCCCAGTGCAAGCCTCGCCCGAACAGTTGTAGACACTCCTGAGAAGTAGTCTCCACGCTGCTTCTGCGTCTCCGTGGGAGACCCCGTACCTCCGGGTGGCAAAGCTGGTCACCCAGGCTCCCAAATCTTTCACAGGGTCCTTCCGCCAGCCCAGCTCAGCCATGAGGGCATAGACCACTTCGTTCTGCTCAATGCCTTCAGGGGCCATGCCGGTGCCCACCATAGTGGAGTTGGGGAAGAGGCGGGCAGCTGCAGGGCCTTGGTTCACGGTCTCCAAGGTCCCAAACAGGCCATGGTTGCCTCCGAAGTTATGCAGCATGCACCAGATGAAGGGCTGGCCCTGGAAGGAGGCTGTGCGGATGTACACAGGCTGGTTCTCAGCATAGAGGTCCAGAACCAGGAGGTGGCCACGGGGCACAGCCCCCAACACAGCTCCCACCTGGGCAGGCCCCCAGAACTGGGGTTGATTGCGGAAGAGCCAGCCTTGGAGCAGCCACACGGCGTCAGGGTCCACTGTGGTTGAGGCAGGGCAGGGGAGACAGGAGAGGGGAGGTGAGAGGCGAGGAGGCCAGGGGAGCGTTTACCCCTAGCACAGACGACGAACAGAGGCCCAGAGAATTTCAGTCTGTCGCAGGACGCTGCTTCCCCATGACCCCCAGCCAGCGGGGCATTCCAGGCCACACGCCCTGCCTATCTCCTTCCACTGGGAGCTCCGGGACGGTGCTGTCAAACTTTTGGGAACTTCAGAGATTGCCCAGAGGGCAGGCTAAAATATGGATTCCAGAAATTCTGTGGATTCCTGGGCCCCGGTCATTCTGATTCAGGAGATCTAGGTAGAGACTGAGAATTTGCAGGGCTGCCAGCCTTGGGCGGCAGAGGCAGGCAGAGGCGCTGCTGGTGGTCCTGGCCACACCTGGAGCAATGCTGTTCAGGGATGCCTGAGCTACTCTATTCCTTCCCTGCCGATCTGGGGCCTCCCTGCCAAGCCGTTCCTGATTGGCTCCTCGCCGCCTCTCCCCTGCAAGGGGCAGGAGAGGACACTGGGGTCACATTAATGTGCCAGGAAGGGCACCATGGCATAGGACACACCCCCTAACCTCTGGCCTATACCTCCTACCTCAGCATGGAGGTAGCGAGCGGCAAAATGAGACATTTTCAAGAGCCAGCACTTAATGACACGCACTCTGGGCTAGGCACCTTCCTCCCTAGGAGGTAGCCCCATTTTACAGATGAAGCAACTGAGACACTGGGAGGGAGGGAACTATTGTAGGTCACACAGGCAGAAGGGGCAGTGCCAGGGACCAGGCAGGTTGTCCAGGTCCAGAGCTCACCTCCCAATCACAGTGACTAAATGAGATGGCCTGTGTGGACTCACTCTTGGTAACCGGAAGTGCTGTGGATCATAGGGAAGTGTGAGGATTCCAGTCCCTCCTCCCACCCTTACAGACCTCTACCACCCACTGAAAGGAGACCCCTTCCCCTACTTCCCCAGGGCACCAAACCTGCAATCATGGCCTGGTAGACGGCAGCAGTGGCTGCAGCCAGGTAGGACGGCTCCGAGGAGGGGGGCTGCATCTCGTTGAAAGTGTCAGCCCCGTAGATGTGATCCGTGCCAAACTCTTTGGTCAGCTCCCTCAGGAAGAGGCTCCCGATGACGGGGAACAGGGGGTCTTGCGGAGCCAGGAGAAAGGAGCAGGAGTAGGAGCAGTTGAAGTGTCCCCAACTGCCCATCTGGGTGACATTAATCCAAGGGAACACCCTAGTAGGGAGGGGAGACAGTGCAGACACATGTGGAGGCTGACCCACGCTCACTGCCGGCCTCCCTGACAATCCGCAGCCGCTGGAGCCCCTGGTCTCTCGTGCCTCCGCACCTTTGCGCCTGCCATGCCGAGCCTGGGGGTCTTCCTCCCACTCCCTGCTTACGCACCTGGTTACTCCCTGACACCCTTTAAGTTTCACCTCCAGAAGCCTTTGCTATTTCTACCCTCCCAACCCCCCACCCCCGCTGGCCAAAATCAGCAATGCTTATTTTTCAAGACCTGGCTCAACACTGCCTCTGCCCTGAGCCCTGGCTGCCTCTCTTCCCCAGGCAGAAGTGACCCTGCCTGAGAAGTGCGCCCACATAGACTCCTGCCACCTCCCACCAGGGACTGGGCCCCCACGAGCCCTTGCCGCTTGTAGGGTAAATGTAGTTAGCAGGCTTTTCCACCCTCCCGCCATTGGCGTCTGTGATCGACACCTGTGCTCCTACACGCGCGCCTGATGGTGGGCACCTGGAGTGGGGTGTGGGTGTGTGTGAGGGGCGCACCTGGGCTGGAGGCTGAGCACACAAGAGCAGAGGCAGCAGAGAACAGAGCGTGGCAGCAGAGGGCCATGCGGTGAGGTGCAGCAGAGAGACCACAAGAGAACGCCAGAGAGCCCAGAGAGAGTAAAAATTTGCCGGGGTCTAGGAAGCCTGCCAGCCTCCTGGCCCCCCGCCCCCTCCCTGCCCTGCAACTACTTGCCTCTCTAAAAATGCTGTAGAAAACATTAAAAGCCTGGAAAAAGTCACTCAGGGCTCTGGGACTCCTCTTTTACCCATCTGCCCGGATGGTAGAAAACCTGCTCTGTGTCTTGGTGCCTCCCTGGGGCCTAGCACAGAGCCGGACAAATGTTCACTGACTGAATGAATGAGGCTCCTGCCATCCACTGGGGAGGGAAGGGGTGGCCAGTGAGGCCAGCAGTGTGTGCCAAGCCGTGAGAGTGGTGGGAAGCAGGTGCTCTCGGGTCCGAAATGGGTGGTGGCCAATGTGCGCCTCCACCCCCTAACAAAGGGTTCCTGAAGGAGGGGAGGTTTTAGTAGAGAGGACCAAGAACAATGGTGAACTCATAAAACAACCATTTGCTAAGACTCTGTGCTGAGCCATATATATTTTAAAAAAGAGGAAACTGAGGCACAGAGCAGTCACATAATCTGCCCAAGGTCACATGGCTATTAGGTAGAACCAGGAATCAAGCCCAGGCCTGATCGAGAGCTGCAGCTTTCCTTTAACTCGTGTCCAGCCGAGTGGGGGGTGAGAGAGGGACCTCACCTGGTGAGCGCCCTGGGGACGTGCCCCGCAAACGCAGGCAGCACCGGGATCATGCCAAACGAGCGCATCCGGTCCAGGATCCGGTGCTGGGAGGGAAGGGACACAGGGCAGGGAGCTGGTGAGCGTGGCCTCTGAGGTGGAAGCCCCTCTTTCCCCCAGGGCCCAGAGTGAGTTAAAAGCCCAAGGGGAGCCAAACCCACCCCTCCCTGGGCTGGTGACTGCCACCTCCAATTCTGCCCCTGTCCTTCCCCATCCTTTTACCTGCAGATAAAGCTCCTTGAGGTGCCAGGAGGTGGACAGGGGGCCACCCCAGGTGTGCAGATTGCCCATGCGCCCCCAAGCCAGGAAGGCAGGACCAGTGAAGTGCTCGTCGATCTCTAACTGGCTCAGCCCCAAGGCCAGGTACACCTGAGGGCAGTCCCCACACACATGAACACACTCATCTCCTCCATTGATTCATTTCACTCACCTCCTGTCTGTGTGAGAGTTACTAACAAAATGGGCCTTGCCTGCGGGGAGCCCAGAGCCCCAGAGGATAGACCTGTGAACACGTGGGTTTACTAGGTCACCCTTGCCATGCAGGTGAAGTGAGGCGAGGCACAAAGGGCAGCCTCTAGAACGGGGAGAGGGTCTTAGAAGGCTTCATGGAGCAAGGCTGGCTGGGGGGGTGGGTGAGGACCGCTCTGAGGGAGCTTAAGCAGTCCCCGGGGCTGTCAGAACCCGCAGGGCCCAGTCCCCAGGCTGGGGCAGACCTGAAGGTAACGGGGAACTGAGCGACCGTATCTGCATATTGGAAAGGACGTGCTGGGGGAACGTGGAAAGCAAGGATTCCTGTTCAGAGGCTCCTGTGGGGGTCCGGGAGAGGGGATAAAAGCCTGACCTGGGGTCATGAATAAGGATGAGGGGATGAGGCAGCTCGAGAGCTGCTGGGATAGAATTTACAGGAGCAGCTGTTCAGGCTTTTCAAACTTCACAGCGGCATGCTGGGGTGAGGTCCCTGGAAGCCGTTGTGCACTCCTGGACACTCCTGGAGCCCCTATTCTCCGTGGGCCCCAGACATTGCCAAAGCCAGGGGGGCAAAAAGGGGGCACGCACCCGTCGCCAGATGGCCTCCTGACCATTCCAGGCCAGTGCTAGGTTGATGCCATTCAGCGCCATCCAGTCGATTTCCTGCTCCCAGCGCGCCCAGTCCCACCACACGAAGGAGTAGCTCTGCGTACACACATTCTGGTAATAGCGGTACCTGTGGACAGAGGCACTGGCTGGGGGCATCCAGGGCACAGAGGATGCCCCCAACTCTGAGGGCCCATTACCTTTGAAGAGCTGAGTGGACTAGCCCTGGAGAAATCCCCTACCTCCACCCCAGATCTAGCCTGGAGGGGAGGGTTCCAACATAGCCCTCTACTGCTTCACTCCAGGATCCACCCAGGTAGAGCTGAGACACCCCCGCTCCCTGAGCTTCCGAGGTGCCCACACACCTGCCCTCAACCCTCCTCCAGGGACGTGTAGCTTCAGACACTTGGAAGAGCATATTTTGTGGTCACCCTCCTCATCCAGAGCCCCTGCTCTCTGCAGTGTTTTCATGCTATGTCATACAGCTGTTCCCAGTCCTGGAAGGGGGAGTCCCTCTCCCCATAGTCTAATGAGTGAACACAACACATCACTACCTTTCCACCTTTTGGGGAAAGCACTAGAACAGAGGCCTGTTATCAACCACACTCCCTAAGTGAGGTTGGGCCTGCCGGTAACCATTGTACCGCATTCCTCAGGTCTGTGGTAATGGGCTGCTGGCGCTGAGCGAAATATTTCTGTTCCTTTGAAGGAGGCTGATAACACCAGTGCCTGAAAAATACCCGCAGGATGTTTTAAATTGATAACACCGAAGAGAACAACTACTCCGGATGATCACTGCTCCTATGTTGTCTGGTGGCCCCTGACCTGAGAATGAAGAAACCCTTCTCATGACCCAAGGACCTTTGTTTCCAAAATAACATTCCTTCACCGGCTACCAGGTTAGTGGGTCTCTTTAACCCTTTGCACTCCGCTGTCCCCTCTCAGGGGACATGGGAATTCTAGCATATCACTCGGCTGTTCCCTCTCAGGGGACACTGCAGTTTATCCCTTTGCACTCCGCTGTCCCCTCTCAGGGGACATCGGAATTCTAGCATATCACTCGGATGTCCCCTCTCAGGGGACATTGCAGTTTATCCCTTTGCACTCCGCTGTCCCCTCTCAGGGGACATCGGAATTCTAGCATATCACTCGGATGTCCCCTCTCAGGGGACACTGCAGTTTATCCCTTTGCACTCCGCTGTCCCCTCTCAGGGGACATCGGAATTCTAGCATATCACTCGGATGTCCCCTCTCAGGGGACACTGCAGTTTATCCCTTTGCACT
>PVIJ01011852.1:0-52683 GCA_004024925.1 Scalopus aquaticus
AAAAAAAAAAATAAAAATAATGGGCTTTAAAAACTAAATAAAAAGGTTGCTAGATTCTAGTAGAACATGGGATACATTTCTTGACCACAACAGAAGCCTATTCATGATATATGATATGACGTAATACCAAGAAAGCCTAATTCCTGCAAGCTTTTAGTGGATGATGATAACTTTTCAAGAACTTGACACAAAGAATACTAATAAACACTTACTGAACACTAGGTACCTGCAGACATTTTTAAAAGGCATTTTCCAAGTATTATCTCATTTAATCCTTATTGCAATCCTCTATTACTGTTTAATCTGCATTTTACAAATGAGGAAACTGAGGCAGTGATTTAATTAGCTTGCCTAAAGTACAGAGTTATGAGGAACTGAGATGGGTTTGGATTTGGGCCTTCTAGCCCCCATGCGCTCAACAACTCAACAACTCAACTGCCCTTTGGAGAAGGAACCATCTCATAAGAGACAAATTGCCTCCTGGACATTTGCTCAGAGACGTGGGCAGGAACCAGGGAGCACCTGCCACCCACCAGCATGATCCTAACCCTGAGAATCCATCATGGGTCATGCTTTGGCCTGATCCTTCCTCTGTACCTATTTGCCACGGGCTGGCCCCGTGAGCTCTCGGTGTTTCAGCAGACCTCTCTCTCTGCAGCAGAGCAGAGCTATGTCCACTGGTCCTGTCCTCATGGAGCCAGACTGTCTGCTGACTCACATGGGAATGCTGGCACAAGAAGAATGAATGACACTGTCTTTCAGAACTCTTGGAGTTCTGGCACTTTTGCAAACCACCAGCCAGTTCTACACCTGGACCTGAGACAGGTCTCTATCAGATAGTTCTTGGTTGGTTATTGTCACTGAATGGTCTTTAGTGATTAGGGTGTTGGTTGTTATGGAGATTACTCGTGGAAACGAAATAGAATTATGCTTAGTGCCAGGGTAATTAGGAATGATAAAAATATAGTTTTACTAATCCTTTTTGGTTTGATTGTAATGTTGATGCTGTTATTTGAGAATATGATACAGCTTTGGGTAGAATGTTTTCTATTCAGGTAAGGTCTAGTAATTTTGAGGCTGATTTTTGACTTATGGTTAAGTTAATTATTGGTGGTAATTTGTGTATGATGGTGGGGAAAAATCCTCGTTGGTTGGAGAATTTGTGGGTGTTGGTTGGATGAGGGAATTTTAAGTAGCATGTTACTGTGTTAAGTTCTAGTGCTAGTATGAACCCAAAGATTGTTACTGCTAGGGCTGTTAATTTAGTGTATCTTTTGGTGTTGTTTATTTGGCTGAGTGCAGATAAGCATCCTGATAATCAGAGAGGAAGCTGGGAGCTTTCGATTCTTCTTCAGCTCCAGCATTTATCTGGGGGGCAATTATATGGAGACTGAACGTTACGTGTACGCAGTTTAGTATGTGTTCGGCCCTCGCCTCCTTCCGTCCTGGTAGAAGATAAATGGGCCCAGTTGTCAGTAACCCATCGCTCAACCCCAATGAATGGCCTGCTTTGACCCTCCCCAGACTTCATCCTTCCCAGCTGGTCATCCCCACTTACCCCTGGGGTCTTTTTCTCCCCCTTGTCTGCCGTCCACTGGCCTCCTGTGGCTTCTTCTCCTTCAGCGATCATTTTGCTGTTATTCCTCCTTTGATTACATTCCGTCCTTCCACACACCAGCTTTCACCGAATCCCTGAATACTGATTTGATTGTAGTTGTTTCTGCTACTCAGTTCTTCCTTAAGTCTATCCTTCCCCGGGAGACAGGTATAAAGTATACTCCTTCTATCTTATTTTTCCCTCTAAATCATTGCTTCTTAGCTGGAAGAAGGGGTACCATTTTGCCCCCCAGCAAACACTTGGCACTATTCAGAGCCATTATCAGTTGTAACACCTCAGGGGGAGAGGTGTGGCAGGCGAGGCCAGCATGCCCCTCGACCTCTGACACTGCTCAGGGAGCCACCCCCCACCGTCACACGACCACAAATTGTCGGGCTCGTGACGTCAATCAGTGTCGCCCCGGCTGAGAAAGCTTCAACACACATGTCCCTTCCTATTGACCCTAATTTTTTTTAATCTCTTGTTTCCAAGTCAAATTGCTTAATCCTTTCCCTCCCCAAGCCTGCCCTTGACATTGCCCCCCCATACCACCCAGACCTTCCTTCCTGCGATGAACCCCTTCCCCTTGGCTCAGTCTCCTTCAGTTTGGTCGCATCTCACCTCTTAACTCTCCTCCTGCCTCCATGCTCTTGTCTCTGTGCAGTAGTGACCTCGTCTCTCACCGGTCCCACAGGGGCTGGAGGGTCTGTGGAAATATGTTCCTTAGCATCCTAATTCCCCAGTCTCCCCAGATGCAGTCCCTTAGGTTTCTGGTCTCACAGTCTCACAAGTGTATCACCTGTGCTGCCGGAGCAGCCACACCCCTCTGCTCTGACGCTTCTCTCTTCTTCCTGCCTCCTTGAGCTCAGCAGCCGCCTGCCGGGGGCGCTGCTCTGGTCTCTGCTTGGTCTTTTGGTGCCTGTGTGTGCTTGCACTGGTGCGCCTGCTTATAGCCACTCTTCACAGTAACAGACAAGAAATACCTTCTACTACCCTCATCCATTCAGTAAAAAAAATTTTTTTTAATGTCAAAGCAGTATTTCCATATGGCAGGCAATGCTGGATGTGTCCATAAGTGAAATAAGAGAACTGTCTCCATGGAGTTCCAGGTCTAACAGGGAACAAGCAGGAAAACTCCAGCCGAGGTCAATGTTGGTGCTATCACAGAGATGGGCCAGTGGGGGGGGCTGTCAGAGCAGATGGGAAGGACACTGTCTATCAGTCTCCTGGGGCTGGTCCAACCAGTTCCCACAAACTTGGCCACTGTAGGGTAAATGAGAATTATCATGTTTTTCCGTCCTCCCCTCATTGGTGGACCTCTGCAGGCCTGTGCGCATGCCTGATGGCGGCACCTGGAGTGGGGTGTGGGCCTGCGTGAGTGGGCGCACCTGGGCCAGAGACTGGGCTTGTAAGTGGAAGCAGCAGCAGCAACGAACAGAGCGTGGAGCAGAGGACTGTTCCGGGTGCAGCAGAGAGGCCATGAGACGCCGCCAGGGAGCCCGAAAGAGTGAAGATTTGCGGGGGGCTGGGAGGCCTGCCAGCCTCCTGGGCCCCCAGCCCCATTGCCTGCCCTGTGCCTGGTTGCCTCTCTACAAGAAACCATTAAAAGCTTAAAAAGCCACTGAGGGCTCCAGAACTCCTCCTTTCCCTTTAGACCCATCTGTGCAGCTCCATTAAGAACTTGTGCCCCTTGTGTCTTTCTTGGCACTACAGCCACTTAAAACAGTACAAATTCATTATCTTGTAGTACTAGAGGTCAGAAATCCAAAATCATTCTCACTGAGCTAAATCAAGGTATGAGCAGAGCCTGGTTCCTTCGGCAGCCTCGAGGGCAGAATCAGGCTCCTTGTCTTTTCTGGGCTCTGGGAGCCATCTGAGTATCTCGGTTTATGGCCCTGAGGAGTGGCAGCGAGGCACAGAGTGGGTTCTCCATGATTCAGGCACACGGGTAAAGGAGTCTGGAGCCCTCGGTGGCCTTTTCAGGCTTTTAACTATCTTTCTGCATTATTTGTAGAGAGGTAACCAGGTACAGGGCAGTACGGGGGAGCAGGCAAATCTTTACTCTCTCTGGGCACCCTGGAGTACTCTCGTGGCCGCTCTGCTGCACCCCGCCGCATGGTCTTCTGCCACCACGCTTTGTCCTCCACTCCTGCTGCTGTTCTTCTGTGACACCGCCCTTATATGCTTCGTCTCCAGGCCCAGGTGCGCCCACTCACACACGCCCACACCCAGCTTCAGGTGCCCGCCATCAGGCACACGTGTAGGGGCCTTTCATTAATGGGAGGGCAGAAAATCCTCATCGCTCTTTCATTTACCCTATGCCCTATTGTCCACTTTCAAAGCCAGCAGGGGAGCATCTTCCGGTCTCTTTCTCTGCTACCATATCATCTCCTGCTAAGGACCCTTCTGATTATCTAGGGCCTTCCGAGATAGTCCAGCATCATCAGCTGAGCTCCAGGTCCTCGGCTTAAGCACATCTGTAAGTCCCTTTACTCTGTGAGAGAACATGTTCACTGACTGGGGAGAGATTACGACGGGCACAATGTGCTAATCCAAAAAGACTGCCCTCCTCACATCCTCACCATCACAACTAGCAAATGTAGAGATGAAACTGTATGAAAATGGTGCTAGGTCTTGGAGCTGTAGGCATGTAGAGGGCAGGAAAAAACAGGAAGCAGAGGGTCTCCATGGAGCTACACAGACGGGTCAAAAGGAGGAGGGGAGTTCTGGAGCCCTCAGTGGCTTTTTAAGCTTTTTAATGGTCTCTTGTAAAGAGGCAACCATGTATAGGGCAGGCAATGGGGCCGGGGTCAGGGGCCAGGATGCTGGCAGGCCTCCCAGCCCCCCAGCGAATCTTCACTCTCTTTCGGGCTCTCTGGTGGCATCTCGTGGCCTCTGCTTCTCCTCTGTCCTCTGCTGCTGCTGCCACTGCTGCTGCCACTTATAAGCCCAGTCTCTGGCTCAGGTGCGCCCACTCACGCAGGCCCACACCCCACTCCAGGTGCCCACCGTTATGCATGCGTGTAGGCCTGCAGAGGTCTATTGAGAGGAGGATAGAAAAACTTGACAACTTTCTCACCCTACAAGGCATTAGCAAGATAAAAGGTCCTGAAATGCCTCAGAGGGATGAGTTGCTATGTCTCACCGCTAACAGCACAGAGTCCAAACTCAGATTCTAGAAGTCAGACAGATCTTGATCTCTAGAGACAGAGAGGCCCTTAATCTCCTTTCTTAGCCTCTGTTTCCTCATCAGGAAAATGGATGTTTTTAAAAGACCTGGAAAAGAGTTATCCTCCAAATTGCTGGGGAAAGCGTGACCAGGTGGGTGCATGACAATTCAAATTTTTAAGAGGCTTTCGCAGGTGGTTATTGTTAGAGGTGATGGTGGGTGCAAGCAAGTGACCAGTGACTCCACATGGCCTCGACGAGCTGGTGTGGTCAGAAGACCTGCTGGTGCAGGAAACCCAAGCAAAGTCAGACTCCTCCTAGCTGGTGTCATTTTCCCAGAAGTTCCCCACCGGGAGGTCATTTCAACTTAAATCACTTGATCACGCGAGGGCACCCTTTTTAAGCCATGATCTATCACTTCTGCTCGTTAAGAAAGACAGACTGGGGAGCAGGTTTAGTAGGGAAAGGGAAGAACTGAAGAGCTCACTTATTTCCTCCACAGCTTCTGATTGAATGTTTGCAGGTGACGCAGGCAAAAACCAACGGGTGAATGAATGAATGGTGGGCAGGTGTCCATGGGGTGGAGGTTACAGCAGAGCAAAGACCAAGGAATCACTAGTTTCCTTCCACCTGTCCTCGCATCTGACAGCCCTCTTTGACACCTGAGTGTGAAGTGCCTCCATCCCGTGGCACACAGGCCTGGCTCGGCGACCTTGCCATGAGGATCAGGCCCGCGTGCCACATTTCCTCCCCAGCCTGATGCCGGCACACACAGCCAGCGTTCCAGAAAAGCCCACTGTAATCGGAGATTCCTGCATTTCAACCCAAAACAAAAAACACCCGAGACCCTCTAGGAGCCCCTATATCACTTGTGACAGCCCCATGGTTCTGTATTTATTTATTTCTCACTTCTTGCAAAAACACTACCCACGTTTAATCAAGTCTCAAAGAAAGGGGTCAGAAGGCAAATGGCTTAAGCCATCTAAACTAAACAGCCCCTTCCAACAAGCTATTTTCTTTTCTCTCAAGGCTGCACTGTGGCCCCCCACCGCCTGCAGTGTAGATCCGGGCTGAGCGCAGAGGTTGCTGAAGAAGCTGCGGTCAGGCTTCTCCTCATCAAGGCGTTTGTGAAAAGAGGGAAAACTGCTGCCTTCTCAACATTTTGAAACTCGTAGTCACAGTAAGCATTTTGAGATTGGCTTGGTTTTTCTTCTGACCTGAATTCCATGCAATATAAGGTGAAGGCGAAGAAAGCTGAACCCTGCCCTTGGCACTTGTTCTGCAACTTTCGCTTACCCTACAGGGCTGAAGGAGAGTGTGAGCTGTGGCGTCAGCCGTCAGAGTGCAGCGCTCAAGGAGAGACGCCGGTGTTGAAAACTCCGTGGTAAAGAAGAGATTTTTCTCCTGAGGTAAACAAATACCAAAACACACACAAGAACAGGTGGCGCGATGCTGCTGCTCTCCCACAACCTGTTGCGTTCACGTGCGCGAGGGTTGGGGCCCCAGGCTGCCCCTGCGCCCCCAGACCACCGGTCACACCAACCCTGTGGACTTGCAAGCCTGACTTCGGGGCACTTCTGGGGGCTGCCCATCCCTTGCACCTGGTCGAGGTGCTCAGAGGTCTGATTCACAGGTAGGAGGTGATGAGAAATTTGTGAGGCAGATGGACCACATGCTGCTGGAGACGGAAGCCTGAGGGCGCCTTGCGAGGCCCAGAATCTGGACATCTGTTCCCCGTTGGCCACGGGATCCCTTACGTGCTGCTGAGTGGTGAAGACACAGATTCCACCGGGTCACGCTCCGGGTTTTCATCTCTGGGCCTTGTGATGTTGTGTATTGTATTTACTCTTATCCCAGCTGTTGGCCCAGTGACCTGCCAGACACATTGCTCTTGAGCTCGGTATTATGTTTTTTCTCATTGAAGGTTCAAAACTAAAACACACACACACAGTCCTTTCCCTGAGCCTTATCACCTTATATTTTCCCACGAGAAGGCCCCGTTCCCTGCGGCTGCCGGGTGTCCCAGAAGGGACCGTATCCTGTCTGTGATACACTATCTCCAGCCAGGCTGGGATGCTGGTACGAGGCTGAGAATGACAGGCATTTTCTTCCCAGCTCTGGGAATGCTGTGCTTGTGGTGAGAACACAGCCCATCACTCCCGCGCTTACCCATCTCACCCATTCATCACACCCCAAGCACTGTCCTCTGCAGTGACAGACGTGATGTCTTCACATCCTCACAACCAGCCGGCAGCTGTTAGTATCCCCATTTTATCGATGAGAAAACTGAGTCAAGGAAATGTCAACCTGCCCCAGTCTCCCTGGCTAATAGAAGCAGTGGGGCCTGAAATCAGATGCATACTCTCTGGTCCGGAAGAGCATCTGCTTAGCCCTACCTGACTTTGGCTCTTATCTAAAAAGGCTTTTCGCAGGAGTCACTGCCTCGGCCTCCCTCCTGAGGAAACCTCGTTGGAGTCTGTCCTTATCACTGCGCTGACAGGTCTGTGCTCCATGAGCCCCTGGAGACCCTTCGTGGCCTGAGTCTCCAGCCGGGCAGCCTGGGCCTCGCCTGCAAGCAAAGCCTGAGGTTTTCTTAAGGAATGAGGAAGTGAATCAGAAGTTCTTGCCACACAGGATCCTGTGATGAGTTCTTGCTGTTCATGATGAGTTGGCCAAGTTCAGTGATTCATGGCACCAAGATTCTAAGATCAGTCCCCTGTGGGCCAAAGAGCTATCTGAGCTCTGTGGCCACCAGCTGTGTGCCCAGTTATAGGCTACCAGCTTGCAAATCCAAAAAGAGTTAAAAGGGGCCTTAGTGAACAAATAGAGATGGGTGACTCCAAACATTACCGCAACCAGAAACAAACTCCTGAACGTACAGGGGTGAGAGAAGACCATGAAAACAAGGAGGACGTGTTGAGACATTATTTACAAGAAAAAATTCAAGATGTGTCCGGAGCTCAGAACCCAAGTTTAGGACTTAAGACAAGGAATCTTAAACATCTTGATTGTTTCATTGATGCCTTGTGCATAGTACATTTCTAAGAAATGAGTACTGAATGAAGAAGAAAAATGGATGTGTGTACTGCATCATTGCATTCTTCTTGTAGATTGTACATCTATTTGTTAAATGATTCCACCATGGCTAAATGAAGGGATCTAATTGCCTTCATTTCATATGTTGGTTCTGAAGCTCTCCGCAAAGTTTCATCATCATCATCCTCTTAGTGAAGAAGATCGGCTACTCTAGGCATGAAAACTGAGAACTGGCATCCAACAGATAGAGCTGGTCCAGACCAGTGGGGATCACCCAACCGCATCCATTGCCCCTCAACTGAGCTGAAGGACTTAGGCGAGGCCAGCTGCATTTTTCCACCCTCTGTTATTTGATTTTCTGATTCTTTTCTATCAAACTTGCTTCTGAGGATTCCTAGCTACAACTGGCTTTCCTGAGAAAAAAACAGAAGTAGCAGAGGATAGACTGGGTGTGTATGTATCTGACAAAGAACCTAACAGAACCCCAGAAATAGAACTAGATGACAAGCAGAAAACTGATGCCCCCTGACAGCAGGGGCTGAGAGCAAGCCCCTGGGTGGGCAGAGCACCTCTGCAGAGGCATCTGGAGATGAGGGTCCAAGGCTCTGTCTGGCTCCTGGCTCAGTCAACTATTATTATTCATGTAGTTGATAGGTTGACGCTTTCTACACCCTTTAGATTCCTGTTCCTTCCTGCTTAGCCCCCCCCCCCCACCAGACCTTGCAGTCTCAGGGAGGGAAAGGAAATAGAATTAAAATTCCATCCGAAGCTTTCCCTATTGGCACAGTTCTGCTAGAAGCCCAGAGGGAGAGGCGGTTGGAAGTTCCGGTTTAATGAGGTGCTGTGATTGTTGGAGGTGGCCTGGTCCCTGCTGGGAGGTCACTGTAATCACAGCGAGGTCTGCCAGAGGCCATGTGAGCAGACAGCGCGGGCTGGGCGGGGGTGGACATCTGTGCATTTTGCACTGGCTCGCCCTCTCGCAGGCATCACCAACTTTGGGAGACTCTGGCCTCACTTTTTAGGATCAAAGTAACACAAACATTTGATAAGCATCAACGCCTTCCCACCTCCTCCATGGCCAACAACCCATTGAGACTGAATGGAAAAGGCTTTGTCATTTCCCCCCATGAAACACTAGGAAAAAGCCTTGTAAAGCCATTTGCGAGGCCGGAGTTAGTCAGCTACTCTTCCCGCCGCTCACGCGCCCCATCAAGGAATGCTGTCCAGACGGCTTTCTAACACCTCATATAATTCAACCACGAGACTCAGCTCTTTGGTTATTGTGTTTGGGCTTATTTTGCTTTAGGGGGAGAATCTATACATAGATGATATACTTTAGGAACCAATCAGAGAGAACGGGGGTCCTCGCAGAGGCTCACTGGCTGAGCAAATGTGGCGCTCTGTCCTTGGAACGCAGGCTTTGGCGCGTGGTCACAGCTGGCCAAGGGTGTTTCTACTGACTCATCTTCCTCTAGGCTCCCAACATGTTTTCCTGGAATATGCTCGGGGTGGGGGGGTGTTATTTATAATCTCACATAATCCTCATTCTCATACTGAACCCATCCAGTGGTTGCTTTCCTCGGGAAGAATAACAGCTCATGTGAGTTGGGAGGAATTCGAGGGAGGTACTTGGCTCTCCCGACACCTTCAACCTGTGTCCAATTTAGAGACTTGGTCTTCCGTGGAGGCCTGAGAAATGACGGCCCTTGCACAGCCTCGCCTGAGTCTGGGTTCTGGCATGGCAGCCCTTCTGCGGGGCGTGGGGCAGGCTGCAGCCACAGCCTGGGCATGGTGGATGATTCTGATCAGATGCAGTGCTGCCTGTTGCGTCCTCGATCCTTGACTTTACTGCTCATACGCCATGCTCCCCCTGGAATCTGGGATCCATTCTGGAATGAGCGTTAGCTGGACACACACCCACGGCATAGACAGAAGAGACAACGCATGTGACTACTTTTCACTGGACTGGGAGTAATGACCAAGAACAGTATAAGTTTTGGAATCACCCCAAGGGCTCATATCATGCTCTGCCCTGCTAACCCAGGCTCATCACCAATTACTTCAACTTTCTAGTCCTCAGTTTCCTCATCTTTAAAACAGAGGGGACAATCCCCACTATGTGAGGTTACAGTGAAGTTATCAGATAGTACATGAAAGTCCCACAAAGGATAGAGTCCTTATAAACTGTGTCCAGTATACCTACTGTTTGCCTGCTTCTGTGAGTGGCCACTAAGACTATAGAAATCATAAATAAGCAGCATAATTTTACCCAACACTCAGGCTCATACGAAGGCCGTGCAGCTAACTTTCTGTCTCAGACTTTCCTCCTCCGAAATAGCATGTCTAGGGCATCGCAGACACCCACGACTCAGGATGGTGTCAGTCATACCACTGAAGGAGAAGAAAGTCTTGGATGTCAAACTTGGGGAGCTGCCAGGCCGGGCGATTTAACCCCCAGAGGCATTGCTGAAGTGTTTCAAAGAGGTTACTGCTGTTTTTACAAGTACATCAACATAATGAAAGGGAGCAACCCTGCCATTCTCACAAGACACCTAGACACGCTCGACCATGCAAGTATTGCTGAGGAGGTTCAAGTACCGAGGGTCATTCTGCGTTCCTCACTGTGACCTCTTGCCAGGACCCCTGCACCCTTTCATATCCTCTTTGAGAATTAACATCCAGTAAAAGATGACTGGTTTGGAAAAAATAAAATAATGTGTCTATCTCCAGGGCAAGCAATTAATTAAATACATTTAGATAGTACTTTAAATTCTACCAAGTCCCATTGCCAATACAAAATGTGACTCTGCTATCCTCGGTCATAGGTCCTAGTGTAAAGAAAGATGGTCTTAACCTTTGTTACATATCTTTGCTGAACTCATCCTGGGAGCATTCTACAAGTCAACCCATCAGTTAGCTTTTGCATGCCATGAATTCTCCTTATCACCATGGGTGTTCTAGGAGCTCATCTGGTTGAAAGCACACACAGCTTGACTACAGTGTCTGTGAGGAATTGATATATTACATGACAATCAATCAATGAGCTTTGGGGTTTACATACACGTTTGTCGAGGGAGTCTAGTGGCCAATAATTACTTGCAAGAATAATGAGGAGAGCAGATATGAGGAAGCCCATCTGCAATGCTCTCTTTGGTGACTCAGGATGTTGCCAGTTGGCCTACAGCTGGAATCCACTGGGGCAGACTTTTCTAATCAAGCCTCAGTCTGGGAAATATCTTCTCTATTGGCTCATCTGCAGCTGAGATGGACTCAATTAGCCAAATTTCAGATCATATGAGAAGTTAGGAAAATTTGCCCTATCCGGACTTATATCACAGAGCATTGTTGCACTGGGTGGGACCATTCATGTTGAAATTCAGAGAAATCTGGGAAATTCCCAGGAAACGGTAGTTAATTCAGTAGGTTCCCTTACTCGTGTTGTGACCCTTATACATAGCAACGCTATGCTCTCAGAATGCTCTCAGGTTCTTGAAGTTTGGAATCTAAACAGGATATGTGTTGGTAAGTGACCAAAGGGAAATTTTCCTCTATTTTATTAATTAAAGTAATTCCACAATTGAAAGAACACATTTTTATTATTTATTTATTGTTTCCAGCTAAGCAATGGGGATTAATACTCATATAGGGTTTTCAATTACTCAGGGCTTTAGCTTTCCATTTCCTGGTATTATGGATTAGAGAGTGTCCTTCAAGAAGATATGTTGAAGTCCTAACCTCAGAACCTCAGAATGTGACCTTATTTGGAAATAGGGTCATTGCAGATAGATAATTACTTAAGGAGAAGTTATACTGGAGTAAGAGGCGCCGTTAATCCAATATGACCAACGCCCTTAGAAAATGGAGAAAAGGGGCCTCCCTGGTGGCGCAGCGGTTAAGCACTGCGCTGTGGAGCTGTCGGCAGTGGCGACGCGAGTTCGACGCCCGGCCGGGGAGAATCCCACATGGTGTGGCGGACCTCTCCTGCCTCGCCCGCTGCTCCCCTCAGCAGTGTATTTCTGATCTGCCTGTTCTGCTACCCGCTCTGTCTCTGGTGAACCCTCTCGCCGCCCCACGCCTCTGGCCTGTACCCCAGCTTGTATGTATAAAATAAAAAAAATAAATCTTTAAAAAAAAATGGAGAAAAGACTGACAAGGAGAGATGGCCATGTGAAAGGTGACAAAGGCAGAGACGAGACAGTAGAGATGCATCTACAAGCCAAGGACTGCTAGAAAACACTAGATGCTAGAGGAGGCAAGTAGGATTTTTCCCTACAGGTTTCAGAGGAAACATGACCCCATGGACACTTTGATTTTGGAACTCTGGCCCGCAGACTATGAGATAATAAATTTCTACTATTTTAAACCACCCAGTTTGTGACACTTGTGAAGTAGCTCAAGAGACTAATATAACTGGCTTGTGTATTTCTTTGACTTCTATATTGTCAATTTGCTATATAGAAAGGGATAGTGTGGCTAAACATTCAGAACTTAATCCTTAAACCATTTGCATCTGCTAGAATTTCCAGCCTCATCTGTATGTAAGTATTGCCACACCAGAGGTGGTGACGCAGGGAACCAAGCAGGACCCCTGGAACTCTACATGCAGACAACGAGATCCAGCAATCAGCATTGTAAATGGTCAGAGTTCTGTGATTTGACGCCTTGATATTTCTCCTTGTCTAGTTATACAACCACCAAACGGAATATTTGTCAACTGTAAGTCCTTAGAAGAAAATCACTAGAAAATACCATCAGAAGAGCATTAGTTCCAGGATAATAAATAAACCAGGCATGAACTTTGGAAGAACTTTTGGACTTTTGTTGGTGCTGGTGTATTTTAGCTCCTGTCATGATTAGCTTTGCTAGAGATAGTTGTCTTAATCACTACATTTGCAAGTGAAAATTGTATAAAACCAGAATTTAATCAGTATCTGGGATATACCAAATATGTACTTTGCACATATGCAGAGAGCACTATCTTAAGAGGACTGGCAAATGAAGATAAAAATAGTTTAAATAAGTGTTTGGACAGAGAATTTCTATGACTGACGATAAAATTTCACTAACAAAGGCACAATATTGGATTGGACGGCAGTGACCCAGTGTGGGGATTGACAAAGTACATCAAGCCATTAGGACAAAAGGTCCTCGCATTGTAGCTAAAAATATAAATAGCCCTGAATCTTGATGAAGTAGATTTTTAAATGTATGTATATATGTGAGTTTCTAATGTATGTATGTATGTATCTGGTAAAATGATTCAGTGCTGTGACATAACACTGAGTTCTGATTTAATAGTCTTCTCCAGTGTTCATTACACCCACTGCATATATATTTTTTCACTTTGCCATTTTTTGGTACCCATTGAAAAATGGAATTTTGAGTTATAATTTTCAGTATTTCCTTAACAATTTAAGAATTCTAATATTAATCATGTTGTGCTAACCCTTGGTGTGCAAACTGGAATCATCCTTTTTTTAGAGCAAGACTTTTCAACATTGGCATTATGAGCATTTTAAACTGCATAATCCCTGTTGTGGGGGTTGTCCATGCAGTATACAGTATCTAGCTCTATACCTGGTCTCTATCCACTAAACAGCAGCCCTCCAGAATTGTGACAATCAGAAATGTCTTCTGCTTTTTAAAAAAGTCCTCAGGGGTGCCAAAATCACCCTTAGCTGAGAACCACTGTTTTAGAGAAAGTTGGGATTCAGTTTGCTTAAATTCAGATTTACAGAGGTAGACATCACTAGTTGTTTTTTAAAATCTAGGCTTAAAACAATTGAGACTATAATAAATGCAGAGCAAGATCTTAAATATAACACTGGTCAACAAATTTCTACAAAAGTCATGTTACTGAAATAAAATTAGTCATTTCCCATCAATTTGTATGTGCTCAACACAAATATGACAGTCAAATTCTAATTTTAGCTCTAGTTTTTTTGTAATCTGCAATAAACGGATGTTTACATCATGAAATGCATGCCAATAGTAATAGGCCTACGGTTAATACCTGTAAAAAATCAAATCATAGACTACTTCTTAGATTTCTTTGCTTGTCTCTTGAACAGCTGTTCAGGAATACAATAGTAGATGGTTTCCATTGTGCAAAAGCACAGCCTTAAGAACTCAATTTCAAAGAGTCTAGAAATAGTCTCCATTCTCGTGGGTCATGAGTAATTTCTAAAGCATTCATGAGGCCCTCAATATCAGAACAGAATACCAGGGTACTTTCCTTTCTGAAGAAAGGCTCCAATTGCTGGTGGTGCTTTCGATAGAAAGTAACTGTGACATCTTCTTCTAGAAGATTCCATTGTTGGAGTCTTGATCCTAGCAATTCTGCCTTGCTCTTGGGTAACTCCAAATCATGAACCAGGTCATTAAGTTCTTCCTGTGTTAGTCTGTGTGGGGTTGATGATGCACCACAGTGAAAATCTGGATCACTGCATGCTGATGGGACAGGAGATGAACAAGTTGGCTCAACCTTGTCCTCATCAGATGAATCCAGAAAATATTCTGCTGGAGGTTCTGGAATAGGAAGTCCCTCACCATGTGGAACTGGTCTCAAAGCAGACGGAATGTTTGGGTAGACTATTCTCGACTTCTTTTGCTTTGTTATTCCACCGGAAAGATGAGGAACCAAGCAGAAGTAACAGTCTTTTATGTGGTTCCTTGGCTCTCTCCACACCATGGGAACTGCAAACGGCATTGATGGTCTTTTGCCAGTTAGCCACTGTGAAATCTGTGTTGTACATGTAGCACGGCATATATGCAGGACCCAAGGTTTGTCTTGGTCACCAACCTTGCATCCAAAGTAAAGATGATAATTCTTCTTCACTTGAGAAGCGATGCTTTTCTTCTGGTTGGCAAATGTCATTTCCCCACAAATAGGGCAGAAATTGTCCACGCTATTAACACACTTTTGAGGCATTACTGTTCTGTATTGTGTCTAAATGGATAAAATAATAACAGTTCTATGGAACAGTAGCTTAAACTGTGTCGCACAATTGAAATCTCAATGCTCAACCGTTCTGACAGGGCTTTCTATGGTGCACTGCTGACGTCAGCTTACTTTAGCAGCCACCTGGCAGTAGTATTGCATTGCATCAGAAAATGATGCAATCAACTCTGGATGATGTGTGCCTGATGGTATTATGCAATGCGATGCAATATTACACCATTCTAGGCTGCTTCAGGATGTTGTTGCAGCCCTACTGGATAAATTTACACGGTGAAACATATAAAATGAATTATCTGAAATATCTTCAAAATGAGAGCTAATAAAAAATTTTCAGGGTTATATGCATTTTCAGCACACCAAGATACTACAGATTAGGGCCTTTTTAGGTCAGTAATGATCTCACTGTTGACCAGTGTAATCCAAAGCTCCAGAACTTCTGGTTCTTAGATCATCGTAAGTATTTGGTCGTTGATGAGTGTGGGGAAAACTAAAACTATGCTAGTGGCCTGATGGGGAGATGTTCTGCACCTATTTGTACTGACTCTACAGTCAGATTGAAACTCCCCCATTGGACACACTAACTGAGCCCTGATCAGCTTAGCACCCCATAAAAATGAACAGGGAACAGCAAATTTACTAACTATAAATGAGAAACATCAAATACCACCTTCCTCAAAGACCCCATTCCTATCAGACAAAGGATCAAAGGATGAAGCAAAATTTAATTTCCTGACAGTATATGTGCTTCAGCTGGAATGAGGGCAGGGGCCAGTTAAGTGCTCGCCCAGACTATGGGACATGTGGTTAAAATCAGCATTAAAAAGAGCTTGTATTCCTGATGGCATCCTTTTCAGTGGATCTCAAATGGGTTTGAACTACACCTTAATGCTGGGAACTCTGGTTTAAGATCTTCGAACCCTCACAATTTGACTTTGGGTTCATCCATTAAAACCCTCTGGAGAATGAGAAGGTTGGTCTAAATCCAGTCTATGGCCCATTCAGTAAAATATCCTTTGGGCTATGTGACAGTTCTTTTGTCAGGCAATATCCACAATGAAGGTGTTGCGCAGTACTGGGGAGTTTCTTATGTAATGAGATTTGACTTAGTGTTCCAAGCGATTTGCCTCAAGACTTTAACACAAAACAGCTAAACCTGCTCAAATCCCATAGAGTGAATCCTTCCAGTCTCAGTTGAGACCTCCTAAGCAGTTCAGTTTAAACCAACAAGGGGGTAGGAAAAGGCTCATTGATTAGTTACTGGAAACTCAGCAGTGTTAAGAAAATTATGCCAACAAAAGACTGCTCCCTCGATTAGAGGAGAAGGACATCAAATTGCTAAACAAAATGAGAAAGAAACCCCAGAGGGGATGATGGGTGATAAGGACTGATTTCTAAAATCACCAACCCACAACTGAATTTATTGGATGTGAAATTTTGTGATGGGCCTAAAGAAAGAATTTCCATAATAGTTACGAGGAAATGGTGGAAAAATACACTTCTATTCAGAGATTTTTCTTGTTGGTTCTGATAAAGGAGAGCAGTCTCCTGCAGGGTAGAGGAAAACTCCTTCATCTGGGACTGATCACCTGCTAAGAGCAAGGAGCTCTTAAAACATGGCTTTCCAGAAGACGGAATGAAGAGAGTCCTTCAGTTGGATGACAGAGGGCCTCAGCTTCCAGTCTGGGCTATGTTCACAGCCCCATCCTGGGTGTCAGCAACTGATTCTTTTGACATTCCACACCACAAAAGTGCCCACTAGCCTGTCCTCCTCCCCGCCGGGACGCCTCCTCTCGGGTGATGTCCAGTCTCACTGTGTGAACTCTGTGCTAACATGACATGAAATCAACAAATTTCAATTTGTTTGCTATACAATGAAGACATTGTCATGGAATTTCAATTCCTAATGTATTTATTATTTAAAGTACCTTTCAAATCTACCACAAGGGAATTGGAATTTGGGTCCAATTTGTGTTTGCAAAGATTGAAAAAGAAAATAAAATGCAAATGGGATGATCTTGGGGAAATGACCAGAGGGAAGAATTGCAAACCCTTCTGATGCATGCCCCCCAGTTCTACATTCTTGTCCCTGTTGAACATACCAGAAATACTTTATTTAGTTTAAGTATATGGAAAGATCCAGTACTTGGAAAGAATTGTTACTAGCCTTGTTTGTTCCAATAAACAACTAAATTTCTTGTTGCTCAATAAAAATCAAAACTGACAGTTTGTGAAAACCAGGAAACCTAAAATCTTGGACAGTGTTTAGCGGCTGATTGATATTTCCAGAATCTTATGATGAGTCTGTGGGAGAAGCCTATTTAGGATTCCACAATGTCAGTGAAAAATACTTCTCTGGAAAACCTGTTACAAATTGGCCAACAGTTTTTCCGATTACAATTCCAATTTGTATCTATTGAAGGATTCTGGGCCAGTGGAACAGTTGGAATTAAGCTTACATCATTGTAAATTCAAAGACGCACTCCACAGAATGTACTTAACAATGAGATCAGGTAAAAGAGCAAGTATTTAAATGTTAATCATGATTTCAATTCCCTCAACACTGGATCCGAGACATATTTTAAAGATTCACTTAACTTAAGTGGACTTTTAACTATGGCAGTCCAGGCCAAATAGAGGAGAACTCAGCTAACCAACTCTAAACAAGACAAGTGATCCTTTTAAAAGAGGATTCTTTCTGAAAGATACTGCACCATCCATACTAGGAGATGTCAACCTCTAAGAGTTCCTGCTAAAAACCCTTGAACTATGAACATGAAGAGACATCACACTCATGTCTATGCTATATTTGTGACAAAAGAGCTTGCATAATTGTGCAAAATGTAATTAAGGTTATTAATCAGTCACTTTTGCACTAATCAAAAAGATTTACTTGTTGTGCCTTAAAAGTAGAGGATTTTCTACTGCTGATGGCAGAGGGAAAGAAAGGATTAGTCACTGCTGCTGGCTTGTAGATGGAGGGGAATGTGAGCAAGGATAGGAGAACAGCTGATAGAAGCTGATAGTGACCCCAGCTGATAGTCAGCTGGGAAATACAACTTGGCTCATCTATAAGTGCAAGGCATGAAATGCCAATAACTTGAATGAGCCTGGAAACAGATTCTCGCTCAGAGCTCCCAGATTAGCACCCAGTTTGACTACACTCTTGGTTTGACCTTGTTGGGGCACAGAAATCCAGTTGAGTACAGTTAGGTTTTTGACCGCCAAAACCAAGAGAATAAATGTCTTTACCCATTAAATGTGAGGTAATTTGCTAGGCAGCAATAGAAAGCTAACATAGGACTGTCAGAGATGTTTGGGCACAGACATAAAATTTCATTATGTAACTACTATATGTCAGATGGAAAAAGGCTCTTGTTATTAAATTTTTTTATCATGGAAAATTTCAAACCACATATTTATCATCTGCTATCCAATTGTGTGTGTGTGTGAGAGAGAGAGGGAGAGAGAGAGAGAGAGAGAGAGAGAGCGAGAGAGAGAGGGAGGGAGGGAGAGAGAGCGAGCCTACCATAAAGAGTTGTTATGTGGTTTAAATGAGTAAATACAACAATTTCTTTCAAGTGTCTGACACACAGAAACACAGAAGCCCCCCATGGGTGTTTGGGTAATACTGTTAACACTTGCTCTCTTGGCCTAGTAACCAAATCCATTTATCTTGTTCACTTAGACACTACATGAGTATTACAGGTACATGCCCAGAATCAGGTTAAAATTCCAATTAATTTACGCTACAATAAGTTATATTATGTTACTGACCTGCTGAATTAAATATCACATTTATTATCATTGGCCACTGTTACTAATTGTAATTATATGAGACATTATTTGCCAGTTTAAAAAAAAAACAAAAAAACTGTTCATTCCGGTGCCGTAATTCTCTCCATTGTGTGACTGAAAAAATTTGCTGGGGTTTTATATAATGGACAGAACTATTTGTTGTTTTTCTATAGAGAAACCTGAGCACTTGTTGAACTTTTACAAATAAATAATTGGATTTATTTTAACATGATAATGTTACCATACATAATTCTTTGGATAATCCTCTTGAGTTGTAGTGCCGTCAATGGGAGATCAGATTCTTTCTGTTTTGTTTGTTTGCTTTTCCCATGACCCCAGGAAGAAACATTCTTGAAGAGGACATTCTATCTAAATAAATTCGGCAATTGGCTTAAAGAAGCCTGGTACTCTTGATGATGTCATTATTACGAGTATGCTCACCTGAGTTTCTTTGCTGTTTCATGGCTTCTGTTTATTTATTCATTCATTTATTGAAAATCATGGACATTTATTACATGCTGTGTTAAGAAACCCTGACAGCCAGACAGTTATGCCCTAACTTCATGAAAAGTGAAAATATGAGCTAATATTTATTGAAAACTTATAAATCCAGACACAGTTGTGTAGTATGGACTGTCCTTTTTAATCTTCACCACTTAATTTGTACACCTCCGTATTACAGATGAGGAATTGAGGCTCTGAAATTAAGTAACTTGCCCACGGTCACAAAGCTACAAAGGAAATAGAGTTGGAATTCAAATGACTTCAAACCCAAGTTCTCAACTGCTGTATTTACCATCTCTTTTTTTTTTTTCAAGTGACTCTTTAGCACCAAAACTTCTGTTCTTGTACCATATCTTCTATTTACTCTGTGCTGCTCACAAACCAATTCTTGGCCTTTGCCAGTAATGCACACAGAGCGGCCAGATTCCAAATGCAACCCAGTACTATTGTCTAACCCGAGCCCTTCTTCTCTGTATGCATTACTGGCTCCCTAACCCACCTCACTCCCTCAGCTTCTAATACTATATTACACCATGCTCCCCAAGAATCAAGTCATTTTGCATGTATATCTGATGATCTAAACTACGTAAGTTCCAAATTACATTATAAAGTTCCCCAAAGACCTATATTTTCTTTTCTTTCTTCTTAGCAATAGAACTTAGGCAGGGACTAGGTACTCAATAAATTACAATTGTCTTTTCCATTGCTGGTTGGCTACATGATCCTAAAAACATTAACAGATTCATAGGAAGATAGGTATGGGACCTATTTAAGAATTAGTAAATAAAGTGTGCTCGCTTGGCTTACTCCCCTCTCCTTCCATTCCTCACCGCCATTGTTAGAACACGGCCTACATCATCACACAACCGTAGACTTTGCAAGACCGGTTTTGCTATGACCACACAGTTCTGCTTTGCATAATGTCAACTGTGATTGTCCCTCTATCCTAAGCCTCTGGGACATGGCCAACGCTGAGGTTACTGGGGTAGGCACCTAACCTGAGATTGAAGGACAGAAACTCAGGACCCTGTCATTGGTTGTCTCCCTCTTAGAAAGTTCACAGATCTTAGAAGGATCTCCTTGTTCCTTAAAGTCTTGACATGTCTTTGTGTTTTTGTTTTTTTTTTTGAAGTGCTGTATTCTACAGTCTCCTGAGTAGTGACATGGCCTAGCCCAGCAGCCTAGAGCAAGCATTCTCTGGGTGACTGTTGGCTGGCTTTGGCCTATGGAGGGGATTATTGCTTGGACCTCTAGCATGGAAGCCACTAGGGCTTCACAGGGTGTTGATAACCACTGGCTCCTCGAAGTGGCTCAGGGCAGCCAGAAAGTATTTTTCATGTTGGGATGTTTTGGCTGAACTCTTGACTTCCATGCTCCACCTTTCCCATGGTTTCCCGTTTGGGGTCTCAAATGTTGTGTGTTGGTTGTCATGGCATTGTTGGATTGCCTTGCCAGCTCATGGGAGGAGAAGTCTCGAGACAGAGAAAAATTCGAAGGCTTTCAGTCGTTCTCAATCCATCTCTCTATCTCTTTGTTATTCACCACATCTTAACCTCTGTGGAGAGCTTGCAATTCTTTTCCTTCTGGGGAGAGAAATAGAAATCAGCTATAGGGTGAGCAGCTATGTTAGGGGAGACTTGAAGTGTTGGCCTGTAGACAAAACCTCTCCTCGGTGAACTCTGGAAGTCATTTTCCACTGGGAGACCAACTGGGAGCTAAAAGCTTATCACTTGCTGACGTTTTGCCTTCCCCTCACCTCATGTCGTGTGCAGACTGCTTTAGGGATGACATAAAACCAGTACCCCCACGCCTCACTTGATTCTCCCTTCTCGTTCAAGCAAATGATAACGGATGTCTATGCCATTGGGAAGGGTTTAGCAATAAATTTTCTCTTCTCTCTGCCTTTCCTTCCCTCAGACTCTATTAGATAATGTAGCATTTATGTCCACTCCCATGGAAGATTCCAAATGATCACATAAGAGAGGGATTAGAATTCCCTCTTTGTGTTTCACTTTATGTTAAATGAATATTCCCTATTTCCTCACTCCAATTTTTCATGAAGTTGGGTCTTGAACAACTTCCTGACCACACATTTCCTCATTTGGAAAATACTAGAGCGTCCTTTAACCCTGTGCCTTATTTATCAACTCTGTTCACTCCTCTCTGGTTCAGTCTTGAGGCTTTTTCTTGGATTTTTGCAGTTGGTGGTCATTAATTCCTGAGCAGACCAGAGTTTGTTAAGTCTCTAGGGTTCCTTTCCTTCCTGGTCTTGCCATAAAGTTGTTGCCTCTAAAGAGCTCTCAGGAATCACATTTAATACTTTGGCCTCATCCTCAAGTGGTCAGACAGCATATTAGTTCATCCTCTGAAACATCATCATGGTAAAAATCGGTTGAAGGTTTAATGGAGACCACCACCAGTTCTGTTTGCTTTACCAAGATAAACTGACTTTTCTAGGTAAACCAAGCAAGTGAAAGTACTGGCAGACCATCCAGGAAGGACAGCCTGAAAATTTAAAAAAGAAAAAACAATTGGACTTCAAATAAAGGAGATATCCTTTCCCTCAAGAATGCCCCAGTTGAGTAATCTGAGTGTATTCACCGTTCTGTGGTAAATGCGAACTATTTGTGGGACAAGGGTGGGACACAGAGGTTACATAATGGTGAACAAATCTGTTAAAGTAAATGCTTCCAGCACCAAAGTGTGTGTTAATAGTTTGTGCCATGTGTATAAGAGGAACACTAGTATGTGAAGGGTGCATAGCCTGAGAACCAGATTTTCTGTGAGATGCCTTCTTGGTCTCCATTTCACTGGCACTGAGCCGGAAATTGTTCGGTGAGAGCTACTCAACTCTAGGTGACCTACAGCTTTCCTCCCTGTCATGCAGATAATCCTCACAGCCACTTACTGTCACAACACCGTGTGAATCCTATTTCTGGCCAGTGTGGGTGAGACATCGTGGACAAGACCCCTAGTCCCTATAGGCCAGTATCTACAGGCCAGCTGTAGCATTAGGCCTGAGTACAACCTGAATGTTGATTGTTCCTTCCTCTCCCTTATTCCCTCTTAACATTCCATTTTCAACTCCAGCAAATTCCTAAAATAGAGATGAGTCAAGGATCAAGAAAACTGGAGGCAATTTCCTTCTTGTGGCTGAAAGTTTTTTCTCCATTTCTCTCATTGGACAGACTGGACATTTCCTCATTCCACACCATGGATTAACTTGAGCTTAAAAGCCTCTCTTACTGTCAAGTTGTCATCATTGTATTGGTGACATCGCCTGATATCTAGAAAGCAAATCTTTTCAACACTTTTTCTCATATATTAGTTCACTTCTTAACAAAATAATCAGAACAGATATAGAGGATTAAAATTTCTAGGCTGAAGACAACCTTAGTGTTTTTCAACTGCACCTCCCATTCAAAGCCCAAGTGCATTTATGAACATAAGTGGTCATTCATCCATATTTGGATACTTCTACTGGTAGAAATTGACCATCACACAACCAGAGCACACCATTTCAAGAATACCTCTGATTATTGAAAGATTCTTTGTTATGAATCTTGTCACTTCCAACCCAAGTTGTAGAACATAGACTTTTTTCCACACATAGCTCTTAGAATTGTTGTGGGTTTTTTTTTTTGAAGATTTATTTATTTATGCATACAAGAGCTGGGGTGCAGGTCAGAGTCCTCTGGTGAGAGGACTCATCAGAGAGGGAGCAGAACAGGCAGATCGACGGAAATACACTGCTGAGGGGAGCAGTGGGCGAGGCAGGAGAGGTCTACTGCGCCAGGTGGGACTCTCCCCAGCCAGGGAGAGCTCATACGGCAGTGCCTGAGGACAGCTTCATAGGCTGAGACTTAACCCCTTGTGCTATAAGGGAGGCACGACTCTTAGAATTGTTAAAGACAATTACCTTGTCCAAAGAGTTTTTGTATTCAAGTTAACCGTGTCTATTTTCTTCAAACACACATAGATTTCCATTCCTCACCATCCTTGCTATTCTCCTCTGTAGTTTTGACTGTCCAGGTGTCTCTTAAGGTGTCATGCGAAGAGCTAAATATGCTTCAGTAGTGCAAACACTGTCACCTCCTTATCATTTCTTTTTACAGGCAAGACTATACAGTAAATTACTGATCCATCGTCATAAACTAGACCTTGAACTTGGATCTTTCTTTTCCTCAGAAAAGGACTCCCTATAATTTAATTATGATTTCTATTTCCTGATATAACATCACCTGGCCTGTGAAACTGGGCAAAGATCCCATGTGACACTGAATTACAACAACCTTGGATTCCATCAGTTTCCATGTCACCGAAATGGTGGCAAAGGGACTGAGCCTAAATGAATTTCTCAGAATGTCAGAATCAACTTGAGACAATAGTCTTCAAGTCAAGTGCTTAGGTTTTGAGGGACCCTCCTGCCCTTTGTCCTTTCCTCCCCCACCCCACCAAGTAGCAGTACAGTTTGTGTCTGTTAGTCATCTGTTTAGTGAGACAACCTGTCTGTGACTCTGTCCAGGATGGCCACATCCAGTGAGTGCTATTCCACAAGACACCAACAAGGGACTACAATGAGAAAAATACTCTCATTTATTGGAATTTTCAGCTGTGGCCCATTCAAACTTTTCATTTCTAACTAACAGTGATATAACAAAGAAATCATTCCTTTGGGGGTGGCCAAGTGCATAAAGTTCATAGAAAGCAATTCGAAACTTCAGAACTCCAAATTATCTCAATGGTCACAAGTATTCACAGCACAACAAAAATTAGTTTGTGTAAGAAATAAATACATTCTACCTTACATTTCAAAAGACCCAGAAAATCGAGCATCCTTTGTGTTCAAACTCCACAAAGAGTTGAGCCAGAGTCATAGAACCATTCTGTGATGACTGAAATCTTATAAAGTTGTGGTTTAGAATCTAGAAGACACAGTTCAAGAGAGGGTTTTGACTATGCCAGCTGGCCAAGAAGTCTGGGTATATTTCTAAAGGAACTGAAAACAGAATATCAAAATGATATTCTGCCTTCCCATTAAAATACAACATTATTATTCACAATAGACAGGTATGGAAATGACCTAAGTGTCCATAACAGATGAATGGATCAAGAAAATATGGTGCATACATACCAGTTGCTAACAATAAGAGAAACTATCTTTCCTGCTCAATCCAAAGAAAAAACAGAGTTCTTATCATTACGAACTTGAGACTTAACCATTCTACAAAAGGCAGATCATTCTTTGCTATTGCAAATACTCTATTATACCTCATCTTACATGCAGATCTTCTTCAGGTTGTATTACGATGCCATTTCAAACCAGTAGCGTACTAAAAAATTTTATTTTCTATCAGTTTACTTCCATCTGAGGTCAGCAAGGTTTTTCTCTAAAGTGCCAAATGGTAAATATTAGGCCTCAGGGCTAAATGGTCTTTGTTGCAAAGTTGACTACTCAACTTAAACAGAATAATGTAAAATAACCATAGACAATTCATACAAATGAGCATAACTCTCTGAGTTATAGTAAAACTTTATGATAGACATTGAAATTTGAATTTCATATTCACTATTTTAAAAGGATTTATTTATTTATGCATGCAAGCTGGGGTACAGACCAGAGGTGTGGGGTGGTGAGAGGGTTCACAAGAGACAGAGTGGGGAGCAGAACAGGCAGATCGATGGAAACACAATGCTGAGGGGAGCAGTGGGCGAGGCAGAAGAGGTCTGCCGTGCCATGTGGGAATGGCCGGGCATCGAACTCGCGTCGCTACTGCCAGCAGCTCCACAGTGCAGCGCCTAACTACTACACCACCGGGGAGGCCCTCATATTCAATTTTTATGGGTCATAAAATATCAGTTTACTTTTTTTTTAATTATTTTAAAGTCTTATTTATTTATACATACAAGCTGGGGTACAGGCCAGAGGTGTGGGGCGGTGAGAGGGTTCACCAGAGACAGAGTGGGGAGCAGAACAGGCAGATCAGAAATACACTGCTGAGGGGAGCAGCAGGTGAGGCAGGGGAGGTCTGCCACACCATGTGGGAATCTCCCTGGCTGGGAGTCGAACTCGCTGCCAACAGCTCCACAGCGCAGGGCTCAACCGCTGCACCACCAGGGAGGCCCTCAGTTTACTTTTTGTTCCATTGACTTAAAAATGCAAAAGCAGGGCCTCCCTGGTGGCGCAGCAGTTAAGCGCGGCGCTGTGGAGCTGTCGGCAGCGACGTGAGTTCGACGCCCGGCCAGGGAGATTCCTACATAGCGCGGCAGACCTCTCCTGCCTCGCCCACTGCTCCCCTCAGCAGAGTATTTCTGTCAATCTGCCTGTTCTGCTCCCCACTCTGTCTCTGGTGAACCTTCTCACCGTCCCACACCTCTGGCCTGCACCCCAGCATGTACGCATAAATAAATAAATCTTTTTTTAAAAATGCAAAAGCAATTTTTTTAAAATTTATTTTTGTTATTCATATCTTTTACATTATTGTGTGGTCCCCATGAGTTACCCATCACCTGTTCACCCGTGGAACCATCACCATAGTCCCCCGTGCTCCCCTCTTCCACCCTCTTGAGCCCTTCCCCTCCCCTCCTTCCCCGCTGAATGTCTCTTTTTATTTGGCTCCCCTATATTCCTGTTATAAGTGAAACCATTTGATAATTTTCTCTTTCTTTCTGGCTTATTTCACTGATCATGATCCCTTCTAGATCTATCCATGTTGCTGCAAATTGCATGTGTTTGTCTTTTTCGAATGCTGAATAGTATTCCATTGTGTATATGTACCACATATTCCTGATCCAGTCATCTATTTTTGGCATCTGGGTTGTTTCCATATCTTAGCTATTGTAAACAGTGCTGCAATAAACATGCGTGTGTATGTATCCTTTCTGATGAGTGTTTTTGTGTCCTTTGGGTAGATTCCCAGTAGTGGTATTGCCGGGTCATATGGGAGTTCCATTTCTAGCAGTTTGAGGAAACGCCATACAGCTTTCCATAGTGGTTGGATCAATTTGCATTCCCACCAGCAGTGTAGGAGAGTTCCTTTTTCTCCACATCCTCGCCAACATTTGTTTTTACCTGTTTTTTTAATGCGCGCCATTCTCACTGGCGTGAGGTGGTATCTCATTGTGGTTTTCATTTGCATATCCCTGATTATAAGTGATGTTGAACATTTTTTCATATACCTGTTGGCCATTTTTTTTTCTTCTTTGGAGAAGTGCCTCTTTAGCTCTTCTGCCCATTTTTTGACTGGGTTGTTGACTTTGTTTTTGTTGAGTTGTGTGAGTTCTTTGTAGATTTTTGTTATTAGTCCTTTATCAGTTGTATTGTGTGCAAAGATCTTCTCCCAATTAGTAGGGTGTCTGTTTGTTTTGATTATTGTCTCTTTTGCTGTACAGAAGCTTTTTAGTTTGATGTAGTCCCAGCTGTTTATCTTTTCTTTCACTTCCTTCGCTATGGGGTAAGTACTTTTAAAGATTTTGCTGAGATGTATGTCATGTAGAGTTTTGCCTATATTTTCTTCTATAATCTTTATGGTTTGAGGTCTTATATTCAGGTCTTTTATCCATTTTGAGTTGGTTTTTGTGTATGGTGAGAGGTAGTGGTCTAGCTTCATTTTTTTGCATGTAGCAGTCCAGTTCTCCCAACACCATTTATTGAACAAACTAGTCTTGTTCCATTGTATATTCTTTGCTCCTTTGTCGAAGATTAGTTGTCCATATGTATGTGGATTTATTTCTGGGTTTTCCATTCAATTCCATTGGTCTGTGTGTCTGTTTTTGCTCCAGTACCATGCTGTTTTAATTATTATGGCTTTGTAGTATAGTTTGAAATCAGGGAGTGTAATCCCTCCACTCATATTCTTTTTAGTCAGGAGAGCTTTAGCTATATGAAGTTTTTTGTGGTTCCATATGAATTTCATCAATATCCATTGTATTTCTTTGAAGAATGTCATTGAGATTTTTATCAGGATCCCATTGAATCTGTAGATTGCTGCAAAAGCTATTCTTAGCTCACACACCATACAAAAACATGACCAGAGTTGGTCCAAGGTGATATTCTGTCAACTCCAGGTCTAAATGATTCTAGTAGAATAATTGATGTATTCACAGAATATTTTCACTGATTGAATCTTTATTAATTTAAAAACAATTTTGGAGTTTCCAATATGAAACTGATGCTGAGAATTTTAAGGTTATATAATGTGGGGAGTTTATATTATAGATATATAGTCTTATCTAGCTAGCCAGCTAGATAGATAGATGAATTTCTCAGAATGTCAGTTGGTTAGTCAACTTAAGACAATAATCTTCAAGTTGAGTGCTTGGGTTTTGAGGGACCTCCTGTCCTGTGTCCTTCCCTCCCCCAATGCCTCCAACCTGTCCTTCCCCACCCCCAATAAGCAGCAGTGCAGATAGATAGATAGATAGATAGATAGATAGATAGATAGATAGATAGACAGACAGACAGACAGACAGATAGATAGATTTGTGTCAACTTGGCTAGGACATGGTACCCAGTATTTGGTCAAACACCAGCCTACCTATTGCTCTGAAAGTATTTTTTTTTAATGAGATAACATTTCAATCAGTAGACTGAGTAAAGTAGATTTCCTTCCATAACAAGGTGGGCCTCATCTAGTCAGTGGATGACATTAAGAGAAAAAAAGACTGACCTTTCCTGAAGAAGAGGGAATTCACAAACTGCAACATAAACTCTTTCCTGGGTCTCCAGCTTGCTGGTCTACTTGCGGATTTTGAACTTGCCAACCTCCACAACTCCATGAGTCAATTCCCTATAATTAAAAATCTCTCAAAAGCTAGCTAGCTAGGGCCTCCCCGGTGGCGCAGCAGTTAGGCGCTGAGCTATGGAGCTGTCGGCAGCAGCAACTCGAGTTCAACGCCCAGTCTGTGAAATTCCCATGTGGCGCGGCAGACCTCTCCTGCCTCACCTGCTGCTCCCCTCAGCAGTGTATTTCCATTGATCTGCCTGTTCTGTTCCCCACTCTGTCTCTGGTGGACCCTCTCGCTGTCCCACACTTCTGGTCTGTACCCCAGCCCTGGTCTGTACCCCAACTTGTATGCATAAATAAATAAATCTTAAAAAAAAAAAGCTAGCTAGCTAGACATTCTCTTGTTTTTTTTCTGAGAACCTTGATTAACACAGCCATTAATCTGCCTTTTGTGATGTTCAAGCACTGTTTTCAGAGGATAGTAAAAGTATTGTCAATACAAAAATGCTTACTTCCATTACTGGTGACATGATCTGTAAACCCTTTCTTGGAGATTCAAGACAATTTCTTTCATCTTAGGTCTTCTTGCAAGTTTAAAGCAATAATGAAGCTTGATTATACTAAGAAAACTCGAAGTGGTTTTGCATCTGTATGACCAATGCAGGTGCTCGTTCTTTTACCTCGTTACTAACCACTGACAGATAGTCCTCTGCTCGCAGTATGCCATATTGGGAGAATCAGTACATTCTTTAATGTACCAGAGTAAACATTTTACAGTTAAAGCCAGTCAATTTAGTTAAGTCCTTTGATATTCAACAAATTAAAGAACCTGTCTTTGTTGCTTCTTTTGTTCTTAGTCGTTTTGACTTTTTCACAGCAGCACTCTACCCCATGTCATATGGGGTTATGGACATTCCTAATATGCACAGTGTACTGAAGATTTGAGAAGCTCTGAGTAAAGAAACCTGCTTAAGTTTGGTTGATCCAATGTTTCCCAAATGTATTTGACCACAGAGACTTTCTTTTTTCCACAACATCTATTGGAACCGATTTTGGAAAATGCTAGTTTCATGTTGTAACTTGCTGTCCTCGTTAAAGGTCACAAAAAGGCTAGAAATTATATTGCCTTATACAAAGAATAAAGAAAAACAAGTTATTTTATGAACGCTACTAAAAAATCAAGGTACTAATTATCCCAGATAAGGAGAACAGAGTCCGTTAAATAAAGCTACCTTTATTATATACTAGTTGTTCACATTTAAATAGAATGTCTCATCTTTAAATCATTACCAGGCTGGCAAAGAGGACATTCACTTACTTCCTTTGTAAAGGAAGCGGTCTTGTGTTTGATTCCAAGTCTATAAAAATGGAATGTGACATGTCTGCCGTTTGCCTATTTTAGAAACATGTAATAATGATCCTGTTATTGACCTACCTGAATGGGAAGGAAGTAGACTGTATCTTCCAAGGGAGGAGGAAATAAATCAGTTGCTTAGCTTGGAACTTCAACTGCTTCTACATACAACTTTGTGTGACTTGAAGGTATACAACATGATGATTTGATTTACTACAAAATGATGACCATGATAAGGATTGTTAACACCTCCATCACCCCACATAATTAGTATATTTCTGTGGTGAGGACGTGAACATTTGAGGCCTATTCTCATAGCAGTTTTCAAGTACACAACACTATGTTGTTAACTAAATACCATGCTGTGCATTAGCTCCCCAGGATGTACTCACCTTACACCTGGAAGTTTGTACCCTTTGACTTATATCGCCCCATGTGCCCCCATTTATGGATCAGTAGTACCCTCAGCTGCAGACAACAGCTGGTAAAGCACCAAAATGATAAAGCTATACAAATAGGAACATCCATGCAAGGTTGTAAGTTGTAATCAAGAGTACATTTAAAGACAGAGAATAACCAATTCATGGAGACAGAAAGTCAAATTGTGGCTAGGGAAAAGGGAAACGGGGGGGTATTGTTTAACAGGCGCAGAGTTTTTGTTGGGAATGAAGAAAAATCCTAGAAGTGGATAGTGGTGATGATTATACAACATAGTGAAGGTACTTGATGCCACTGAACTTTTTATTTAAAATTGGGTAAAGTGGGCCTCCCTGGTGGCACAACGGGGTAAGAACAGAGCTGTGGAGCTGTTGGTGGCTGCGGTGCAAGATCGATGCCCAGCTGGGGAGATTCCCGCATGGCACAGCAGACCTCTTCTGCCTCGCCCACTGCTCCCCTCAGCAGTGTATTTCAGTCGATCTGCCTGTTCTGCTCCCCACTCTGTCTCTGGTGAACCCTCTCGCCGCCCTGCACCTCTGGCCTGCACCATAGCTTGTATGCAAAATAAATAAGTTTTTTTAAATTGGGTAAAGTGATACGTTTTATATTCGGTATATTTTATTGCAATAAAAAAATTGCCAGGAAACATAAGAGAAGTGACTAAAGAGAGAAAACTACACATAAAAACTGTGCTAATGTCAATTTCCTGACTCTGATAGTTTCACATACTCAGTGACTATTGGGAGAAATTGGGTGAAAGTCTCTTGGGATCACACGGTACTATCTTTGCAACTTCTTGTGAATCTAGAATTATTTCAAAGCAAAAAGAGTACATGAAAAATGCAAGCCATCACTACTCTATTTACCTGGAAATACAAGGAGGACTAATATTTGGAAGTCTATTAGCATTTCACACCTACAACTGTAATAAGATAACCCATATGATTGTTTCAGATGCTGAAAGTGCTCTTATTAAACCCAATGGACTTTCCTGCCATAGATTATGCTCTTAATTATCACCAAAAAAGATTCATTTAGACAAAAAAGAGGCTTCATATTCAAATGTTATAGGTGTTTTTAATAGATCAGGATGTTTCATATCACTTACTTGACGTGATTTATAAGCACAGCTGGCGCATGGCCTAGCCTATGGTTACAACCATGAAAACATGGCAACAGAAAGAGCAGTTGCTCTTGATTTGGCCAACATCTGCTCATCTCTCGGATATGTCTTCTTGACCTTCTTGTTCTATTCTATAGCACTCGGAAAAAATTGCCCTAAGCTGTTACTTTTAATGTACTTTTCTGCTTCTTAGCATTGAAAGCTTCTCTTCAAAACATTTCTTTCTATGGAAGACCAAAATATATAAAACAGATAAAAACTAGAGTTGCTCTGATGGAAAAGGGCAGGGACATGCAGCGCCTGGTCTGTCCCGACCCTTCCTCCATCTCTACCTGCCCCCTCCCCTCTGCATGAAACAAGCCCAGACCGTTTGCCGTTATTAGATCATGAGCTAGGAGGACCCACTGTTTTGGTGTGGAGGCTGCACGCTGTGCTGTTTAAGGAGGAAGGCAGTGTGAGTGAAGTGCTATAAATCACTTAGATCTTTTAGGGCAACACATGCACTTTGGAGTAAGGCTCCAGCATCTCTGCTTTCTTAGCCCCAATATCCCAGAAAGCTCAGAAAGCAGCACTGATGATCAGAGTAAGTTGCCTAGCTCCCTAGAAAAGAGAATTGAGCAGAGGATTTTCAGGGCAGTGAAACTATTCTGTGTCATACTATGCATATTGGCAAGTACAGGTCATTGTGTATTTGTCAAAACCCATAGGATCCACAAAACCAAGAATGAATCCAGTTGTAAACAATGGACTTTAGACAATATGAAGTGTCAGTGCAGGGTCATTGACTGTCACCAACATACTGTTACAGGGTGGTCCCTAGGAAAAAGGGTGTGTTTCAGTTCCCTGCCCCACCCAAGGGAGGGTGGAGCTGAGCAGGAGAGAGAAGAAGCTGGAGAAAGAGAGAGAGGAGACTGGAGAAGGAAGGCAGCAGGATGGAGAGGCATGTGCCAGAAGAGGCACAAGTTGCAGAGAGACGTGTGAAGAAGCTGCACTGGTCTGGAGTGATTGAGACAGACGTGGGTGAGAGACCCGTGGGGAGGTTAACGATGGCATCATTGATCTGGATTTTGATTTTGTTCTTTTTCTCCCAGAACTGTCTGGCTGTGTCTGACCCTTTTCTATGGGCCCCTGCTGAAAAGTGCTTTAGACTTGGGGCAGGCTTTGGGGCCCTGCTTTGGGCCAAACTCATTTTGGTGGACTTTTACCCACGAGGTAATGGGTAACATTGGGTGCTTGGTTTAAAACTATATTCTCGGGTCTCCCTAGTGGCGCAGCAGTTAAGCGCCGCGCTGTGGAGCTGTCGGCAGCGGCGACGCGAGTTCGATGCCCAGCCGGGGAGATTCCCACATGGCGCGGCAGACCTCTCCTGCTTTGCCCGCTGCTCCCCTCAGCAGTGTATTTCCATCAATCAGCCTGTTCTGCTCCCCACTCTGTCTCTGGTGAACCTTCTTGCCGCCCCATGTCTCTGGCCTGTACCCCAGCTTGTATGCATAAATAAATAAATCTCTAAAAAATAAACAAACTATATTCTCTGTCTTCTGATTGTATTAAACTATCTTCCCACTAAAGATTGTGTTGATGCAGTGGATGGCAGAACCTATTTAGAGCAGGCAGGTTTGGGGGTTCTGGAGTGCCCCTCTTCCTGCCCTGTAACAATATCACTGTGCTGACTGATGTTGAGAGTGGAAATTAGGAAGAATATGGGAACTTTATATGTCTTATTCAATTTTGCTATGAACCCAAAACATCGCCCCCAGATAAAGTCTATGTGAAGAAAAAGAGACATTGGGGAGCAACAAGACAAAACCGAACTCTGAGAAATGATCTAGGTTCCTACACAAAATGCTCTCTTCTCACAATGGCCATCGGTGGATGCCCCTGGGTGTCTTGGCAGTAGGTGTGCTATCAGCACCTGACGGGGAACTCCTATGTCTCTAAGCAGTCTGCGGTGTTGTAGATGATGCTACCACAATGGAAATAATAATAGTTTACGTTCTCTTCTGCTGTCCCCCACTGACATTCTGCTCTTGTCCTTTGCTCTCCTCGTGACTCCTCCCTCGCTGATGACTTGAATATGCCCTTAGTAGCCCAGAAGTTTCCTAAGCTCCCAGCTCTTCTACCCAAAGTTCTCTAAAAAATCTCTAGTTGAATGTCCCTTAGGAATATCAACATCAACTTTCCAAATAGGACCTCCCTGGTGGCGCAACCAGTTAAGTCTCAGCACTATGAAGCTACCTGCAGCCACTGCAACATGAGTTTGATCCCCAGCCAGGGAGCTTCCCACATGGTGCAGCAGACCTCTCCTGTCTCCCGGCTGCTCCCCTCAACAGTGTATTTCAGTAGATCTACCTGTTCTGCTCCCCACTGTGTCTCTGGTGAATCCTCTCATGCCCCCTCAAACCTCTGGCCTGCACGCCAGCTCTTGTATGCATAAATAAATAAATCTTAAAAAAAACTTTCCACACAGAAATCAATAACTCCTCACCCCATCTCTTCCTGTTCCAAACTTTATGTAAAAGAGCTATAACTTTCTGTAAGAAGGGGAACACCAGTTGTCCTTCTGAACTTTCATGCTAAAATAATAGTCCTCACATCTGGTTAAATATAGTGGATTGAATACTTGTGGGCATCTTTGTTCCTTCTAAAACCCCAGCACAACTGAATTACAATTAAAAGGGTTGAAAAAGCAGCCCAAACCACATGGACAGAGACTGTGAAGAGAGGACAGCCAAATGGTCTCCCAAGGTGGCGGGCACATGGGCAGCGACCCGGCGAACTACGGAAAACCAGAGCCTATGTTGGCTGAGGGAAAAAGCCAGAAACAAGCTGACAAACCCCAGAAGAGGCCAGGAGGAGGAAGCTCCAGGCACCTCTTAAGGAAGCAGTCAAGTAAATAAAACTTTGGACATGTGAGGATTCACAAATGTGTCTCTGGTTCATGTTTACTTTCTCAGAAAGCATCCGGAGGATGTGTTCCGCCAACATAAAAGAGTAAGCCAAGATTTACATGGGATTGAACACAAAAAGGAGGCACAGGGCATCCTGGGGAGTTAAGAACCATCCCAAAGGACCGTCCCAGGACCAAAGCCGTCTCTGCTCGAGAGCTGTTTTAATTCTTGCACATGGCAGTTCAGAAGTTAAATCACTTGTCCCGGGTCACACAACTACTCGACTGAGTTTCAGAGCTAGAAATCAGACCCAGGTACGGCTGTTGCGTGGCATGATGGACCCTTCCTATAATTACGGAATTCCATGCCAAAGAATGCTGACTGTGGATAATAACAGTCCCAAGACATAAACTTACAATGAGAATTAGATGAGATAATCTCTGAAAGTGTTTACCCAGCATCTGGCACATGGGAACCCAAATAGTTCAGTCTTACTTCTGGGTAAAAATATAATCTATGATTATCATTATTGTCTCTATCAAATGTTCCATGAAGGATTAACATTTTAGCTGGAAAGACAAGAAGGATTTATGCTTGGAGAAGAAGGAGACATTCCAAGTTGAATGGACAATATTAACAAAGGAAAAGAAAACAGCGGAATAGTGGAGATGAACACACTTCAGGCATTCATCAAGGAATCCCATCACAACTAGCTGCAGCTCTGCACTTGCCAGAGTTTGCTTAAAACATCTGGGATTTGAAAGAAATTTGTTAATTCTCCCTTTCTTTAAATTCTGTAAGCTCTATCCCTGAAGTAAATTAGATCATCAGAAAGCAGCAAATCTGAACTCTATTATCTTAACTCCTTGCAGATTTATTTTCATAGAATTAAGATTTATGTCCTTGGAGTTTGGAGGAGAGAAATAGAACATTAATTTGAAGAATATTTTCACATCTTTTTGCAAATCATACACATTATGGATACTGTGCACCATGTTACCCATCCTTAAAGAGTCCAAAAAAGACTTTTTTCCCCAGATAAGTGTGTAAACTTGCTGTTATCAAGCAATGAAAACCTCGTAACTCAATGCCAGGAGAGGACTTAATACTTGACAGCGATAATTTAATCCACACCAAATGCTTCAGGACAGCTCTCTTATTCCTATAAACACACAAAAATAAGTATGTTTGTTTGTTTTTTAGCATATATTTGAAAATATTGTGTGCTATCTTGGAACCAGTAAATTTTAAACAAATGAAATGGAATATACTATTGATTCCTGATACAATAAAAGTATCTGGAAGTTAAGAGAATCTTGACATAAGAATGTGGGACATTAATATATAACTGAACCCAAAATATGCCTATAAGTGATTTCAAACAGTAGCACATTTGCTCCACTAAACCTGAATAAATAGATGAGAAGCAATGAGCAGGAGTGCTCAGTAAAAGCAAATATACCTATTAAGGAACACTGCATCTACCTATGAGGAAACCTTGTCAGATCTTAATACCCAATTTAATACGTTCACCTACATTAGTCAGCCTTAGCTAGGTTAGACTGCAGTAACAACACGAACCCCAACTCCTAAAGATTTAAAACAACAAAGATTTGTTTCTCACTGAAACCATGTATCCATTGTTGGTATACAGGGCTTTCTATTCAGGGATCAAGGAGGCGCCACCTTTTGGAACATCACTGGTTGCCAAGCAGAGGAAAGGGTAAATGGCAAATAACTGCATCTAAAAGTCTCCGCCTTAAAGTGGTTATGTGTTATTTTTATCTGTTTCATTGGCCAAAGCAATTTATGTGCCCTGCTGAACATCAGAGTGACAAGATGATGCATTGCTTGTGTGTTTGGAAAAAGAAGCAGCAGAAATCATCAGTTAACAGCCACTAGAGTTTTTCATTTTTGCTATAGAATATTAAATTCACCCTCCTTTCTGCATGAACTAGACTCATCTCTTCCTCCAAGGAAGACTGACAGCCAGTTTCATGGTTCACATGGCTTTTAATTCCAAAGCCAGGATTCAGGGATATGTGTGCCATTTTTACATTAGGTCTAGATATGGCGTCTACTGATTGAGGGGCCTATCAATGAGAAGATCAAGTTAGGGGTCTCCCTGGTGGCGCAATGGGTTAATCGCAGCGCTGTGGAGCTGCCAGCAGCTGCTGTGCAAGTTGGATGCCAGGCCAGGAAAATTCCCACATGGCGCGGCAGACCTCTCCTGCCTCGCCCGCTGCTCCCCTCAGCAAGTGTATTTCGGTCCATCTGTCTGTTCTGCTCCCCACTCTGTCTCTGGTGAACCCTCTCACCGCCCCATACCTCTAGCCTGCACCCCAGCTTATATGCATAAATAAATAAATCTTTCAAAAAAAGGGAAAAAAAGAAAATCAAGTTATCTGCCCTCCATAAAACCACCCTTCAGCTGTGGAATAGGGGCAGGATAACTACAGTAAGTATCTCCATTCAGAAATGGGACAGTGAGAGACACATGGCAGAAATTAGTCTACAGCAATTCTAAAACCCACTGCGCAGACATTTTGAGGACTCCTACCTAGGGGACTCCTAGGTGTTGCTTATGTCTGGCTTTGTTTTGGGGGGATCCTCCAGCCATCCTCCTGAAGCCTGCCTCGAATTCTGAGAGCTTTCTCATTTTTCTTTGTGGCCATGTTTGAATTGGGCAGGAACATGTCCCTATTGCAATGAGCAGCCCACTTCCTACTAGTCAAGATCAGAGTCCTAACATCTTTTTAAGTCTTAAATGAGTTCTATCTCTTTTGTCTGGGCTGATTAATACTTCTTTTGTTAGTACCACTCTGTCAAAAACATAACTCCTTGTGTAGTTTCTTCCATTTATTTCCACGTGCTAATAACCACAGCTCCTTTTGAGACATAATTCTCATATTTACTATTTAGGTTTTCCATAATTACCTGAAAGTATAGTTTTCCTGTGAAGACCAGAATGGTGTATGGTGAAAAGTAATTGCTACTAATTTATAGGGAAATTTTTTGAGCATTCCCAGAGTCCCCCCTCAAATCCTTATCAAGTCATACCAAATAACATGGATATCCTAAAGCCACACTCACATAGTAAAAGCAGGGATGCTCTGATAAATACTGTACTAAGTAGCTCCCAGGGAAGGAGCTTGATGGGTCCACTCTGGGTCATCAAGAGTCGGGCTGCCTCTAGAACACAGAGAGAGAATCACATACAGACAGTAATTTCACTTTTCCCCTTTTGTCGTAAACATGGAAATCCTCTTCCAATTTCTTTTGGGCAGTGAAAGCAGGTACTAGTGATGTTTTATGAAAGCAAAGTGGCATCTGTAATTCAAACTTTCAAAAAGCAGAGGACACCTATGTTTCTTTGTTTTCTTGCAATCTTGCTTCTCTTTATCAGTTTAATTCTAATTTTTCACAGCACTCAGGCTGCAACGAGAGTCACATATGTGTTGTATTTTTCCCCTGGTCTGTTTGTACATGTGAAAGGGTATTTTGGACACAGTGCCACTAACTGAACTGTTGTTCACACAGGTATTAATTCATTCCTAGGCTTTAACAATGGATGTGATGACCATATTTGACCCCAAATGTAAGGTGAGTTTTAATTGGTCCTTGCTCCTTTAAACTTTCCTCATGTTATCATTAGCTATTGACGATTTGAATCCTCTTTCAGTTTTTTAAGTCCCTGAACTCTATTTTTGTATATTCCTGTTTGAAAATGAGCCATTTTCTTTCGGAACTTACTTGAAATCTGCCAAAAACAGCCATTGGCAAATAATACATGCTACTAACAGGAATTTCCCCCAATACTCCCCCTAGAAGTACAAACTCATCCAGAATAAAATCTATTCCCCAAGTCACACCATCACAGTGTCCTTGCCGCCCACTACCTGGCCCCTCAGTCAGCTTGGACACCCGCGCCTGCCTGCCGACCTGCGTGTTGATGAGCAGACTCAAGGTCACACTGCAGGGAAAATCAATCCTGGCATCTTAATGGTTGAGGGAAAATCTTTTTCCTCCCCTGCTACGTGTGTATTGCAGCTGAGTGCAGAGTACTTCTTTATGTTATCCTCACTCTGACCCCAGGCTGATGGACTCGGCTGACTGGAACATTACCAGGTGCCGAGAAGATGACAGAGAATGCAGAATAACGCGCACCTACGCCACAACGGCGAATGATGACTTCCGTTCACATTGCATTGACTGAAACAAGTCATATGACCAATCCTAGCTCCAAATGGGTAGAGAAGTGACAGATTCCCATGCCTCTGAATGATGGGAGCAGAAATATTGGTAAATAAGTGTAAGAGAGGACTTTCCAAAATAAGGGACTCGTCCAGGTTCCCTCCCCCACCTAATGAGGAGCGGAGGTGAGCGGTTGAGTGAAGCTACAGAAAATTTGGGGAGACACATGGAGCAGAGAGACATGTGAGGGAAGGAGAGCTTGCTTCTCAGCTTTGGACTTGTACCAGCAACTTGGGGGACTAGGGTCTCCAAGAGATATGGGCGAGAGCTTGTGGGGCAGCTGACAATGGCAGCCATTATCTTTTTTTTTTAAGATTTATTTATTTATGCATACAAGCTGGGGTACAGGCCAGAGGCGTGGGGCAGCGAGAGGGCTCACCAGAGACAGAGTGGGGAGCAGAACAGGCAGATCAATGGAAATACACTGCTGAGGGGAGCAGCAGGCAAGGCAGGAGAGATCTGCTACGCCATGTGCCATATGGGAATCTCCCCGGCGGGGTGTCGAACTAGCGCCACGCGCAGCACTTAACCGCTACGCCACCAGGGAGACCTGGCCGTCATTATCTTGATTTGTCCTTTAATTTTGCTCCTTTCCTCCTAGACTTCCCTCCCTTTCACCCCTTTCCTATGGTTCTTCACTAAAAGGTGTCTTAGATTTGTGGCAGGCTTTTCGGCCTAAGGAATCCTGCTTAGGGCCAACCCTATTTGGCTGAGCATTTGTCCATGAGGGGCTGGGTAACTTTGAGTGTTTCACTGAGAAACTATGTCCTCTCTCTTCTTCCTTCTCTATGGACAATCATTCTATTAAAGGTCTTTCACACTAAGAGTGTGTTTTGTCTTTATGCAACTGATGGCATAATCCCTTTAGGATGTGCATGTTTGGGGGTCCTGGGATGCCCCGTATTTTGCCCCCTAAGAACAGCACTAGTGTCTCCATACCCATCTAGTAAAACCGTAAGCATATATATCCTGTCCCCAACACTCACAAATTGTTTATGTTAGACTTACAACTACTAGGGACTTAGTCCCCCAGTAAATTAAGGAGACTGACATTTAATTCCCAGTTTCAAGTGGGTGTTGTGGGCATGGTCGACACATGGCAGAGAAACCAGCTGAGTTGGAGAGAAACATTCATAAACAGATACTGGGATGGGGCAACTGAATGTGTAAATATTTTATTTGCCAATGTCAGAAGAATATCCTTGCCTCTACTTATCCATGCTGCTCCGCTCCCAACCAAGTGGATTCTTTTCTAAGCTCTAAAGTCAAAGATGCACATTAGTGAGCTCAGTTGCCTTAAGACTTTAAGGCAAACAGTATGGAATACAATAGGGTCCAAGTCTAATTTTTCCATTGGTTTCTGGTTACTCAATAAATATTTGATTGATTGAGTAACACCATGGCCCAGACAAATATTGTGGCCACAGAAGGAAACAACAATAAGCCAGATGACAAAAAAAAAAAAGTTTCCATTCCAAACTCATTTGGCCACAAGCACACAAAGTCAGTCATAAGCTGGAAGCATTTCTCCAAGGTTGATGCTGGGGCTGGTGGCTAGGTGCTATTTATAAACTTTGGAAGGTTTTCTAGATAAAATATTTAAACGTGCTTTTGGAAAATGAATGTCTTTTTTCAGTGTGTTGCCCAAACTCTCTTTGATCATTAACTTCACTTTCCCTTTGATTCTCCCAAACTTTAAAATAAAAAGTTCATTTTTTTTCAAATGGTGAGTCAAGCTGTCGGCAGCTATGGCGCAAGTTCCATGCCCAGCCGGGGAGATTCCCACATGGTGCAGCAGACCTCTCCTACCTTGCCCGCTGCTCCCCTCAGCAGAGTATTTTGGTAGATCTGCCTGTTCTGCTCCCCACTCTGTCTCTGGTGAACCCTCTCACCACCCCACACCTCTGTCCTGCACCCCAGCTTGTATGCATAATAAATAAATCTTAAAAATATATATTTTATTCATGGAAAGAGACCTGGTGGACATAGAAACACATGTTTTCCTCAGCCTAGGCTGAGTTCTATGGAACAAAGGCATGGCCAGAAAGGTCTGCCTCGTATATACCCACCAAAGGCCGCCCAGTCATGACAGAGCTGACTCAACTTGGGATCAGAGGAGGAAGGATGTTCCCAGGAACCTCAGCGCTCCCTTCAGTGTCCTCCCTGGGCCTCCCATGGGGAGACCTTCTGCTAAGTCTTGACTCCAGTGAGTAGGGACATACCAGACCAGGCTGGGGTCGTCCCAGCCAGCTTGAAGTGCTTTTTGCTGTCAATCGTTTTTGTAAATTAATATGTAGAAAACAGGGCCTCCTTGGTGGCGAAAGGGTTAAGCACAGCACTATGAAGCTGTCCACAGCCACTGCAGCACCAGGTCTATACCCAGCCAGGAAGATTCCCACATGGCGCAGCAGACCTCTCCTGTCTTGCCCGCTGCTCCCCTCAGCAGTGTATTTCAGTAGATTAGTCTGTTCTGCTCCCCACTCTGTCTCTGGTGAATCCTTTCACCCCCCACACCTCTGGCCTACACCGCGGCTTATTTGCATAAATAAATAAATCTTTAAACAAAAAAAGAATAGAAAAGAAATGGACAGGCTGGTTTGGGGCCCTGAGGTCTCGGAGGCTCAGTTGAGGGGAGAATTAGCTATTAGGTGAGGGTTCAAGCCAGAAAGAATCAGTGGGAGGCAGCTGTAGGGGTGTGTGGCCCAGGAGTACAGGTGGGACCCTATTGGGGCAGACACATAGGGAGAAAAGCTCAGCGGGGGCCGCACAGGGATCAGGCCATGGCGAGAGACCCCCACCAAGCTTTGTTCCAGGAGACAGTTTCAGCAAAATGGCCTTGGCCAAGGGTTCCACTCCCCAGAGCTCCTCAGAGCCCCTGGAAAACCCGGCTGGAGGAGGTCTTTCTCTAGTTTAATGGGGCACACAAACCCCACTGTGAGTGGGGCCCTCGTGTGAGAATCAACAAGGTCTTGTTTAGTAGCGAAAGAGGCTCGCGCCATCGCCTTAAAAATCCTGAGTCTGAGGAGGGGAAACTCATGGAAGCTCATGGAGGCTTTGAAGAGAGGGACCAGCGGGTCCTAAGAGCCATGTTCCCAACGGGAAGGACCTGTGTGCTGGGGCGCCTCAGTGACTGTAGGTGATCCAGAGAGACAGCAGCTGTTAACAGGAGGCACATAGTAGCCGGCTGGGAAAGAGCAGGAGGGAGGGCGGGAGGAAAGGGGAGCAGGTAAGTGGGCACCATGATATTTCTTCTGGCCCCAAGAATTTGAGGAGGCCTTCCTCTCCAAAACTTCCACTGCATCCCTCTGGCCCAGGACTTGAGTTCAGATAGTGGCCGGGTCAGTGGCTTTTTAGCTCAGCGCATCCGAGCGTGGAAGTGAGCCTGGGGTGAGTAGTGTCAGGGCCCTAGAGGCTGCGTGTGGGATGGAGGCGGGGTACGGCATCTGCTCCTGGCCAGCCCCCACTGGGCAGTGGCGCTCTGTGATTACGGGAGTGACTAATTCACAGAAATGGAGAAACATCCTGGAATAAAAATATAGGGGCAGGGCCTCCCCGGTGACGCAGCGGTTGAGCGCTGCGCTGCGGAGCTGTTGGTAGCGGTGACTTGGGTTCGACACCCGACGGGGAGATTCCCACATGGCATGGGAGACCTCTCCTGCCTCGCCCACTGCTCCCCTCAGCAGTGTGTTTCCATTGATCTGCCTGTTCTGCTCCCCACTCTGTCTCTGGTGAACCCTCTCGCCGCCCCATGCCTCTGACCTGTACCCCAGCTTGTATGTATAAATAAATAAATTAAAAAAAAATATATATAGGGGCAGACTGTATACCTCAAGAATATCAGTGCCACAACAAAGAAATATTCCAGGTTAGAGGAAACCGAAGTGACAGGACACGTCAGTCTGAGGCCTGACCCAAGACTGGACATGCCTGACTCCAGAGTGGGCCTTATACTTGGCAGGTGGCGGCGGTGGGGGCAGGGGCCAGGTGTAAACGGTGGAAGCCACAGGAATGCTAGACAGGAAATTATTAAGTCAGCTAACAAAACTGTAATTACCAACAAAGTATTGCTTCAATGGAAATTTAGGAAAGTTCTCACTGTCCGGTGGAAGGTACTATCCCTACTCTTAGAAAGTAGAGCGATACACACAATAAAGACAACAGATAAGTGTTAACCCCGTGTGGATTTGGGTAAAGTGTGTTGTATTAGTTATCATTTGTAGCAGGGTAACCATATAATTTATTATTCAAATCAGGGCATTTTTTGAGAATGAAAGGGAATGGAATTAATAATGATGTCTAGACAATAGGTAAAAACCAAAACCAGAGTTATTGGTGACCATCTGGTTCTTAGTCCTTCTTTGGATTTTTTTTTAAAGATTTATTTATTTATACATACAAGCTGGGGTACAGGCCAGAGGCGTGGGGCGGTGAGAGGGTTCACCACAGACAGAGTGGGGAGCAGAACAGGCAGATCAGAAATACACTGCTGAGGGGAGCAGCGGGCGAGGCAGGAGAGGTCTGCCACGCCATGTGGGATTCTCCCTGGCCGGGCGTTGAACTCGCACGGCGCGCCACTGACAGCTCCACAGCCACCAGGGAGGCCCCTTCTTTGGATCTTGAGCTTTTAGCTCAAAGGACAGTTTGGGTGGCATTTAGGGCACAAAAGCCTGATAGCCAGCGTTGAGGAGGGGATGGAAGGAGAGAAAGTGAAAACAGGGCCCATGAGTAGCGTTTCAAAGGGGGTGTCTTATTTAAAAATAAGTTAGTGCAGTAAGCAGGAGCTTTCCGGAAAAGGGGGGGACATACTCACCACATCCTGTACAGAGGAGACAAATATCATTTCAAATCTTCCCATCTCTGCATGTCAATATGAATGGATAACCAGAAGATCGCTACTCAAAGCACAGAGGAATTTAGAATGTAGTAAAAGTGGCATTTTAAATCACTGGGGAATGGAATGAATGATTCTGAGACAACTCAGTGCTCAAAAGCATAAAGTGAGTCCACTATTTCACAGGCTCCAGATTGGACATATTTTTAAAAGATGAATCAAGACAGGACCAGAAGAAATCATTCAATAACTTTCTGGTATAATGTCGGGGAAGGAAATGCCCTTCTTAAATATAACACAAAAACCCAACTGATAAGAAAATATAATATGCCAAAAGTCATAATAAGCAAAGACAAATGATACAGTGAAAAAAAATACACAACTCATCTTGCAAATAAAGGGCTAATTATCCTAATACATAAAGAACTCCGACCAATTGCTTTTAAAACATTCACTGACTCCATAGAAAAATGGGAAAATATAAGAAGACAATTCACTGAGAAGAAAAATGAGATGAAAAGTTCTTTATTCTCACAAAGGAAATGCAAAATAGCATGAATTTTGTCTTTGTTTTACCTATCAGATTATGAGTAACAAAAAGATGGTTAACCTGTGGGAGTGAGAAAAAAATGCACTGTTGTATATTACTCATTGTGATGTAAATCACTCAAACCCTGATAATTACTAAACTATCCCTTTGTCTTGTATGTCAAAGCTTTTTAATAAACCGTTTTTAATAAAGGTTTTTAATAAACCGTTACAATATTCTAGCCTTATTTTAAAGTATGATAAATAGGAATAGCACTGCTTGGGAAAAGCATGCCTGAGTCTATGTCCACAGCTTTTGAGTGATAAATCACCTCTTGAGAAATGAATTTATAGCAGCTTAAACTGTCTCACACAGCAAATCTCCCTATTTTTTTCCTATAAAGACCTGTCCTCCGTACTCCATCCCTAACGCTCATAATAGAAATAGACCTTTGGATATGTTTAGCCCATCAATGGCCACAGCAGACATCACCAGGAATTCCACTGACGTCTCCAGATCCCTCCGTGGAATCCCTCCAGGAATCAGGGTGGGGTTTCTGTTGGTTGGTGGCAATGGTGATGGTGGTGATTGCTGTGGTGTTCTGCCCCTCCTTGGCTCTTTAGGGCTAATTAAGAGCTTTTAACCCAAAGACTGTCATCACTGGTCCACTAGGTGTCACTGTCACCTAAAGTAATAGCATTCAAATACATGCTTCATCCATAGGACTGGACACCCAAGGGAGATCAGGTTAGTTCCAATGAACAAGGAATTAACCCTTGCTGCACACATAGTACATTCTGGGTGTGTGATTCAGGGAGAAGACTGGAAGGAAGGAAGGGCTCCAATTAATGAAAGAATATTGTGGATGGGCATCTGAAATAATCACTCACTCAATTTGTGGCTAAATATAATGGAATGAAGTAAGGGACCAAGACATGCAAAGACCTGGGGAAGAGCGTGCCTAGACAGGTTCACAGTAAGTGCAAAGGGCCTGAGGCAGAGAGCAAGAGAGCCAGGGACAGTAGCAAGGAAGCAGGACCTCGCAGGACTTGGTGAGGTGTGTAAATTTGATTCTCAATGAGATGGGAAATCAGTGGAAGAGTTGATGAGTTCTGACTTTCCATGGAAAAGTTTGAGTGTATCCAGAGGAAACATAAGTTGAGGAATTTTCTATAAAATAAGTGGCCTCTATTCTTAAAAATGTTGATATCATAAAAGACAAAGAACTGTTCCGGAATGAAAGGGACTCAACCAGAAGCAAATACAGCCCACCATCCAGGCTGCTTTCTGGACTGAATGCTCCGTAGGGCTTTCCTGGGATGCTGACAACCCCGGAGCACGGGTGACAGGCATGTCTTACCTATTGCTCTTTGCATATAATGTTTTTTACAAGATGAATTTTTGTGGCTATCTTGCCTTGAGCCAGCCTGTTGACCATGTTTCCAACAGCAGGTGCTCACTTCACCTTGTGTCACCTCTCATTAAGGTTTGCACATGGATTTTTTTCAACATAACGTCATCATACACTAATCGATGACAGTATATTATAAACATACCTTTTATTCACACTGGGAAACCAAAAAATGTTGGATGACTCCTTTCTGGTGATATTTGCTTTACTGCAGTGGTCTGGCACCAAGCCTTCGAAGCTCCAAGGTATGCCTGTGTAGATTACATGGAGTGATGGTATTAATATTAAATTTCCTGGAGAGGACGACTGTGCGGTTGTTTTGTAAGAGAATATCTTGTCTTCAGAATAAACACAGGGAAGTATTAAGGGGTAACGAGACAAGCTTTGGGAGCCCCAACAGGGTTAGAGTGGAGATCCCGCAGCCAAAAGCATGGGGCCTCATACGTGAGTGTGAGTGTGTAGTGAAGTGACCTGCGGGTCATCCACTGGTGGGGTTAAGGACAACCGTAGGGAGGCTACAGATCTAATATTGGGGTCCATTGCACTGTCATTTTTTATACAACATGATTATATTTCTGTGCATTTTTCATTCTACTCCCCAAGCAGTTTCTGTGGTTTCTAAATCCCTAGAGAACCTTCAAAAGAATACACACCCCTCCACCTGGGGAGGCTCCAGTGCTCCTCTTCTCTCAGTAGATGGCCCTTTGATGATGGGATAAAAGTTTACCCCAGTTTACCCCACTTGCTCAAGTGGGTAACAGTCTCAGTTTTCCCCAGAACAGCCATCCCTCTAAGCACTGGCTTCCTTCCAAGGAAATTATCCTTAACATTTAATCTCCTTGCTTAAAAAGTTGACTCACAAATGTGACCAAAAACTAAGCTCTGATTAAAAAGTGGATGTAAGTTGCTATTTATTGAGAGTCCACATTTTGTCTGTTTGCTGACTAGGAGAGCTGGATGACAGGGCAAGTCCCAAGTGAGAACTGTGGTTCAGGCTGAGAGGCCGCTCATCAGCGCCAGGCACTTTTATGTCCCCTGTCGCTGGCAGGAGGCATGTAAAAGCCATGAGCAACATGAAGATAACTTAAAGGGGAAATCCGCCCAGAGGCTGTATCTTTATACAAGAGGACTTTGGCAAGATCTGGGAAGCTCAAGAAAGAGACTGACTTTGAGGGTAATGACTGACAGCTCCTCCAAGGATATAGCCATTCTGTTGCCCAAAGACTGAGCTGGCCACTGGTTTTCCAAATGAAACAAGAACAGAGACCAGACATAGCATTTGTCTTTAGAAATTAGGTGAAAATATGGAGCAAGTCCAGAAAAAGGTTATGATAGTGCGAAAGCAGAACAAAAGGGGGTCTTATTTAGAAAAGACTAGAAACACTGAGATTATAGTGCCTAGAGAAGAGGACAATTACTTCATGTGTATAAAAGAGTGCTTAATGAGATAAACTATTGCCCTTCGCCTTCACTTAAGATGTCAACATAAGAAAACAAATTCAAAATTTAAAAGAAGCCTTTTTCATTAGCCACTTCACTTTTTGATCTTAGAAAAACCAAACCCATAACTAAGCTACCATGGGATCTCAGAGGACCCTCAAAAGAATATACACTTCTCTCCTTTGGAAGGAACAGAGCAGGCTTCTTTTCTGACTGGATGGCAGGCACCTTCCATTGCTGTAATAAAAATGGCCATGGAGGACCTCCCTGGTGGCCCAAGGGGTTAAGTCTCAGCACTATGAAGCTATCGCCAGTTGCCGCAGCACGAGTTCGATCCCTGGCCAGGGAGCTTCCCACATGGTGCAGCAGACCTCTCCTGTCTTCGTGCTGCTCCCCTCAGCAGTGTATTTCAGTAGATCTGCCTGTTCTGCTCCCCACTCTGTGTCTGGTGAATCTTCTCACTCCCCACACCTCTGGCCTACACCCCAGTTCTTGTATGCGTAAATAAATAAATCTTTTTTAAAAATGGCCATGAAAGTTCAACTCCCACTGCTAATTAGCTTTGCTACCAGCCCCCTGAGATTCTCCAGTTAGTCAGGCCTTTTCCTTGTGGATTAAGGCAATCAAGGTCTCCAGTAAAATGTAACTAGTGAGGGGGTGGCTGGCTGGGTGGGGGGTGCCACAAGCTGCTATTATCAGCCAGGAATACCTCATCTCGTTATCAAGGTAGTCGGTCACCTGTCAGAGACCTTTAGCCAACACAACAAGTAACTTGATGATAGAGAAAGCAACTCTAGGACCTGATAAAATAGGCCTAGAACAGACAACTTTTGAAGGTAGAGAAGGAACTGGGGAAACTTTGGGATTTCCCTAGGGAGGAGAATTCCAGATGAGTTGTCACTGTCAGTGACCTCAGAAATTCACGTGGGTGCTCTGAGCAGGTGGGTTTGGCTTCTCAGGTCATCACTTGACATCATCCTCTGCCTCCCCTGCCAGCTGTCCACCCTCTCCTCATTCCCCCTCCCTCCACAGTTACGTCTGTAAGTCCCTTCAAGGCACCCTACAGTGGAGGTTAGCGGCACGCTTCCAGGTTCTAAACAGTCCCTGACACATTTTAATGCCATTTAATGCCCCACAGGGGAAAGCTATCCTGCACGCACCGCGCAGAAGCAAGCTGACGGGAACCCTTCTGTTCTCTGGCGCTCAGTCCTGGAGCAGAGAGCAATGGCAGGAAAGCTCACCCCCAAGACTTACCAAGCGTTGGGCGGCGAGGCCCTCCAGGCCCTGGGCCTTGCAAATTCGACCTCCGTGAGACGGTAGTCAGAGGCCACTGCCCCCTTAGCTGTCAGAACCACACATGTGAATACCTACAGTTGGCCCTTGAGCATCGTGGGGGCCTAGAGCTGCCAGTTCCCCAGGCAACCAAAAATCTAATGGAACTTTAGAATCCCCCCAAAACTTAATAGCTTACTGTTGACCAGAAGCCTTATTGATGACATAGTCAACGGATACATAGTTTGTATGCTATATTATTATACACTTGCAGTATACAATTACCTTAGAGAAAGGAAAATCTTAAGAAAATCATAAGGAAAATACATTTATGTATTTCCTGAAAAAATTCCAATGTAAGTAGAACCATGAATTTCAAACTCGTGTTGTTCCAGAGTCTACTACACTTTGCTTAATTCACCCCATCAATGTTCATTCACCTTTTAAATAAAGTTCAGAGAGTAAATTGTTCTGTCAATTTGAAAGAACAGCTTTCTCCTTTCTAAGAACTTGGAAGCAGTTGATTCGGGAGGTCTCACTGCCCATTGCGTCTCGAGGTCTCTAGCTTTTTGGTGAAGAAAAGTGTCCTCGGCAGGTGCGCTTCGTTCAGAAAGCCCGATTCACATAGCCATTGAATTTCCAAAATAAAGTTGAAAGCAATAGCATTCTGCTTAAAAAACCACAATCGCTTCAGCAATAGAAACAGTGCTGAATGGGATATAGCAAAATCTAAAGGGTTAGCCACAACTGTTCACCACTTGAAAAATTTCCTCTCTAATTCCTAATTATTCCAATTTGTCCATCACTGCACAAGCTTCTCACGAGGTACTGAGCATACGGTATAAACAAAATGACTGCCAAGGTCGCGCTTGCCACTCCTGAGCTGAATAAAGCCAGATCCTGAGAGAGACAGGCTCGCATTGTGAAGGTTCAGTGTTAAAGCGACTCCTGGAAACTCCAGGCCTAATCTCCCCTCGCAGGGGTGACAAGGGCAGAAGAGGGGCTGCCTTCCACCTCTGCCCAAATGTGATGTATATAAACATCAGCCTCGATTTCCTCTAACCTCTGTGGGGCTGCAGGATCACCACCCCATGCAGGACGGGAGCACTGTCCCCCAGACCTTGCCACCAGGGCAGAAAACCCGGAGCACCACAGCTGCAGTGCTCTGTGCAGAAGAAAAGGCATCTCCCAAAGCAAACAGTCGTCATATGTTCCCACTTGTGGATCAAAAGGCAGCTGAACCCAAGGGAGGGGAGAAGTGTGAGATCATCACAAATGCCTGTTTACTGCCCTTGGACTGCAAGTCACAGCGCTTCTCATGCAAATGCCAGGCACTGGGCAGCAGGCACCTCAGCACTTGGCTCTCCCCCAATTGCCCCCTCTCCCCCACCTACAGCATTGGCCCTTTTCTCCCCGAGTCAGGTGGAAACTAGTCGGACGTTTACTCACCCTTCTCCACTTCACCCTTTGCATCTTGACTTCTCTCCATCTTCCTGTCTACTTACCCACCGGTCTGGTCAGCCTCCTGTGAGCCAGTCTGGTACTCCGACTGCTAAGTGCCTCTGCCACCCCAGCCCCATGCAAGACCACACACTTGCTGAGGGCTGGGACTTGGCCTTACTTACTGATATTCCAGCCACACAGCATGGCAGGCATCAAAAAGCATTTGAAAGCCCCCCCCCCCCTTGTTGCACAGGGGTCAAAGTCTCCGCTCTATCCAGCTATCGCCAGCCGCTATGGCCTGAGTTCGATCCTGGCCAGGGAACTTCCCACATGGCACAGCAGACCTCTTCTGCCTCCCTGCTGCTCCCCTCAGCAGTGTATTTCAGTAGATTCACCTGTTCTGCTCCCCACTCTGTCTCTGGACTGTCCCCTCCATACCTCTGGCCTGCACCCCAGTTCTTGTATGCATAAATACATTTTTAAAAAATCTTTAAAAAGAAAGAAAATAACTATCATCTTAAAATTCAAACTTCAAAGCCAGTGTCCGCAGATGCTGGCTTGACCTTCCTGCCATCTGTCATCTATACTGAACCTGGGTGTGACTGCTGGTCTGCAATACTGCGTCTCCAGTGTCAATTATATGTGTGAGCCATATAAGCCATGGGAACTTTGCATTATTTTAAAGCTTTATATGCATTTACTCAGAATATTAATTTCCCTAAAACTTCCTACTCTGTTTGTGCCCAAGAAATCATCTTAGATGGAGAAATTCAAAATAAATAGCAGGGAAACTGTATTAGTTTTGTTTATTGTGTATAATGACACATGTATGAAAATTGGGCTACGTTTTGTAGTAAAATGTATTAATGAAATACCCTACCTAAATATCATTCTGTAAATGTCTCCAAGATATAGCCCTTTTTCCTTTTGGCAATACTAAATTCAGATTAAGATTGTTCCATGCTTTAGTCATCACCAGTACATGTTCATAATTTGAAAAAGTTCAGGGGGAATTTATGATTTAGAAAAACAATATTCACGTCCATGCCTGTATATGACTGGGTGGCACGTGGACCACACGCGTGGAAATGTTTCAGAAACTGATCTAGAGAAAGTCTGCGGTGGGAGCATATCCTTCCTGCAAAACTAACTTAAATTGCAGTGTTAATTCTAGACGGCAAATCTTTGTTTTCTCAAAAAAAACAGCACAATGGAAGCCAATTTTCTACTGGATCTAATGTATACGGGCAGAGGCCCAAACCAGCTGTGGGCTTCCAAAGTTCCGCTCACCTGTGTCTGATTCTTCACTCCAAAGAAGCATCCCAAGGGGTGTGTGTGTGTGTGTGTGTGTGTGTGTGTGTGTGTGTGTGCGCGTGTGTGTGTAAGAGCAAGTCTGGTCCCAGAGTTTAGTGTTTGCTCCCAGAGTTGGACACTACACAACCTAGTCTTGCGCCTGGGCCATAAAGCCCAACTTCTCCAGAGCTCCACCTTACTGTGTTTGCAGCTAGAGGGGGAAATTGAGTTGGAGGGTCAGCAAGGTTCCCACAGACCTTAAAAAGAAACATCTGTTGCAGCTTGTCTGCTAAATTCAGCAGGGAGAAGTCAATCCTAACAGGTCAGAGCTCCGTTGTGGTGTCAATGCTAAACTGAAAATTACTCAGAGGATGTCGAGGGACATGTAAAAATCATTATGGCCAAAGTTGTCTTAATGATTTCTTTCCTTCTGGATTTGACTGGAAATGTTTGTGCTGGCTTAGGCTGAGTAAAATTGGCAATTGTAAATTCAACCAAAAATAATAATAATAATAATAATTATTATTATTATTATTAATTATTATTATTATTATAAAAACAGGCAGATCTTATCTTGCCTTTAAGACTGTCGGACCGTGTCTATGCAGACTTCTCTATTTTCCTTTTTTCCCTTTCCCTTAGTAAACTTGCCATGTGCTGATGAACAGGGGGGAAAACTTAAAGGGACAAAGGAAAGTTTGGCCACTGCTGTATAATTTATAAACATAGAACTGTAAAGCATTAATGACAAGAATTTTTTGTTTACTCCCAAACCTTCTCCATTTCCAAACTTCAGTACCTTAACATGTGGCTGATTTTGAAGATGGGGGCTTTAGAGAAGTTAAATGAGGGGCCTCCCTTGTGGCACAACGGGCTAAATCTCAACACTATGAAGCTATGGGCAGCCACTGTAGCACCAGTTCGATCCCTGGCCAGGGAGCTTCCCACATCGCACAGCAGACCTCTCCTGCCTCGCCCGCTGCTCCCCTGAGCTGTGTATTTCAGTAGATCTGCCTGTTCTGCTCCCCACTCTGTCTCTGGTGAATCCTCTCACCCCTGCCCCTGCACCTCTGGCCTGCACCCCAGCTCTTGTATGCATAAATAAATGAATCTTTGAAAAAAGAGAGAGAATTGTTAAATGAGGACATTAGAGTGGGCCCTACTCCACTATGACCAGCGTCCCTAAGAGAAGAGATTAGGAGACAGACACTCACATGAAGATCACCACAGCCAACCACAGGCCAAGAGAGAGGTCTTGGGAGAAACTGGCCATGCCGAAGCGTTGGTCTTGGTTTCTAGCTTCCAGAACTCTAGGAAGTGAGGTTCTGTTGTTTAAGCCACCCAGTCGCTGATACTTTGGCCAGGTAGTTTGATGGTTAATGTTATGTATTAACCTGACTGGGCACCAAGGTTCCCTGCTGTTTAGTTAAATGTGTTCTGGGTGTGCTTTTGATGTGTTTCTCAGTGCGATTAACATTTCAATCACTGGCCTAGGTAGATTGCCCTCCCCAATGTAACTGAGCTTCATCCAACCCACCAGAGGTGTGAATAGAACAAAAAGGGCAGAAAAAGGCAGAATCTTCTCTCCGACTATCAATTCAGAACATCCATCACCCTCCTGCCTTTATACTCAGGCACAGGCTAAGTTTACACCATTGACTCACCTAGTGCTTAGGCCTTCAGACACGGTCAGCTGCCATCCCATCAGCCCTCCCAGGCCTCCAGTTTCTTGATTGCAGATTTTGAGATTGATTAGCCTGCATAATGGCACGAGCCATTTCCTTACAATAAATATTTTCATATATGTATACCGCTCCTATTGGCTCTGTTTCTCTGGAGGATCCAGATGAAGACAAAGCAAACTAGAACATCTACCCTCCAACTTTTTCCTGGAATCTCAATTCAGCCTATAAAAATTCCATCCATGACAACCCATTTACTCATAATTTTAAGTACCTATAATTGAAGGGAAAGGATTAAGCATTTATCATGAAGCTTCTATAAGAACTATATGCCCAGGTAACCAAATACTAGATGTAGAGAAGTTTCTCTTCTTGTAAGTATTACAGACAAAATAAATATAGAATAACTAAAATAGAATCCCACCAGTTTGGGTTTAGGTTTTGACCATCAAGAGCTACAAGTGTGACAAAGAGTCTGTGTAGCTGCTGTAGGACAGCAGACCATCACTCACGACGTCAACTTATTAAGAAGATTGAACCTCAATCTGATCAAACTTCTAGATCCAAATAACAATTTGAAGAAAATGCAGAGAATTATAAATGAAGGAGGAGACTTTACAACTGATCTCACAAAAATACAAGGGTTAGGGGCTCCCTGGTGGTGCAGCGGTTGAGCGCTGCGCTGTGGAGCTGTCAGCAGCGCAAGATGTGAGTTCGAGCCACATGCAAAAAAATGAAGCTAGACTACTACCTCACACCCTGCACAAAAGTCAACTCAAAATGGATAAAGGACCTGGATGTAAGACCTGAAACCATAAAATGTATAGAAGAAAATATAGGCAAAACTCTACATGACATACATCTCAGCAAAATCTTGAAAGTCTCATCCCTCAAAGCGAAGGAAGTGAAAGACAATATAAACAGATGGGATTACATCA
>PVIJ01011853.1:0-52676 GCA_004024925.1 Scalopus aquaticus
TTCTTGTGTCTTCTTCTATTTCTTTCAACAGAGTTTTGTAGTTTTCTTTGTATAAGTCCTTTATGTCTTTTGTTAGATTTATTCCCAGATATTTGAATCTTTTGGTTTCGATTTTGAAGGGGATGGATTTCTTAATTTCTTCTTCTTCAGATTGGGTGTTTGCGTATAGGAAGGCTACTGATTTTTGTGCATTGATTTTTTTAGCTATAAATTTATTGTATCTGATTTGACTATGACTGTTTCTGCCTTACTTTGAGATTTATTTACTTGTAGGATTGTTTTCCAACCTCTTACTCTGAGTCTATGTTTATCTTTGGAGCTCAGGTTCATTTCCTAGAGAAGCAGGAAGCTGGATTCTGTTTTCTGACCCAACCAGTCACTCTAGCTTTTGATTGGTGAGTTCCATCTGTTTAAATTATGATGACTGATATTGATATGTGAAGATCTGCTACTACCATCTTGTCCTTAATTTTCTGGTGTTCCTTTTCAGTTCTTTGCGGATGTTCTTCTCATTAATTTAGATACAAGGGCTCCTTTCAACATTTCTTGGAGGAAATGTTTAGTGTTTGTAAATTCCTGCAGATCCTATTTGTCTGAGAAGAGCCTTTATTTTCCCCTCAAATTTGAAGAAAAGTCTTGCAGGATAGAGAATTCTTGGTTGGGAGTTTCTATCTTTGAGTATTTTGATAATGTCATTTCATTCTCTTCTTGCTCATAGTGTTTCCTGAAAGAAACAGAAGGGTTATGTAATGCAGAAAGGGTTCCTTTATATTTATCTGCTTCTTCCCCCTTACCAGGTTCAATATTTTTTCTTTTTCTTGCACTCTATAAGTTTCATAACTATGTGTATTTTATATCTCTTTACATTTTGGTAACAAGAAGTTCTTTTAGTGCCATGGACTTGTATATTTAGTTCTGTCTCCAGGTTTGGGAAATTCTCCTCTAATATATTTTTATTTATTTATTTTTTTTGAAATAAGCCAGAAAGAAAGAGAAAAATATCAAATGGTTTCACTTATAACAAGACTATAAGGAAACCAAATAGGAGAAAGACAATCAGCAGGGGGGGAGGGAGGCAGGGAGAGGGAAGGAAAAGGGCACAAAATGGAATAGAAAAGAACACAAGGGACCATGGAGATGGATCATGGGTGAATTGGTGGTGGGCTACCCAAGGGGAATACAAAATGTAAAAGACATAAATAACAATAAAAATATACTAAATAAAATTAAAAACAATAAAAAAATAATAATATATTTTAAATGAGTTCTCTGTTACCTTTGCTTTCTCTTCCCATTATGGGATACCCGTTATTCTTATATTGCCTTTCCTCATGGAGTCAAATAATTCTTACAGTGTTTCTTCACTTTTTTCCTTTATATTTTTTTCTCCTTCCACCCAGATTGTTTATGAACCATCTGTGGGGTCACTGATTCAATCTTCTATTTTATCTATGCTTCTTCCATCAGAATTTTTTTTAACATCATTGATTGATCTTTTTGCACAATGCATCTTCATCATTTTTTACTTTATAGCTTTAATTTCTATCCTTTTTTTCATCAATTCATTTCTCAGTACATTCATTTATTTTTCTGAGTTTTCTTGTATATCTTTCATGTATATAAGGTTGAATTCTGGAGATTTGTTCTCACTCTTTGGCAAGCTATTCCCTTGAGGACTCAAAGTGCCATGTGTTGTATTTTTCCATCTGCCCAATTTATAACTTTCTGGTTTGTTATTTTTCCCGGTATCTTAAGAGTCTAGAATTTTCATTTTCCCAGAAGATGGCAGTCTGTTATTTTTGTCTTTTTTTTTTAAGCTTTTCTTGGCTTGGTATTTCAGTATGTTGTAGCTGTGGAGAATTGATATACAGTTACTCAGTCAGGGGCTGAGAGAGGCAATGGAGGAGTCCAATAATGTGTGAAAGAGGTGTGTGGAGGTGGTTCATCTTTGTGGTACTCCTGATAGTCCTCTTTCTAGTTTTCCAAACTTGTGTCTGTACAGTCTGGGCCTCCGTTTCAGTGTTGCTTCACAGAACCAGCTCAAGACCCAGGGGACTAGAGGAAGGGAGCACAGTTCTGTATCTTGTCCTCTTCACTGGAGACCTAGTCCACCTGGCTCATCCAGGACCTCCAAATATATCTCTCCTCAGTTAAGTGTGTGCCTCAACATTAATCAGCTTTACCCTGCCTAGGGCTAAGAAGCAAAGATTTTCACCACTGACTCCTGCACCTGTTGCAGTTGCTAGGAACCTCTCTTCACCTACTTTTTGTTGTATGACATTGAATTTCCAGTGTCTCTTTAGTGCAATCATTGTTGGTCTTTGATGTCCAACAGTACTCTTTGTTTTACCTCAAGTGACGGGATCCTATAATTTCAATCCCCTGTGGACTACTTTCATATTATTTTCCTAAGTGAACCACTCCTCTGCTGTGATCTTCTCCATCTCTTTAAGTTCTCTCAGATTCTTCTAGAGACAGTTGTGCCATCTGCAGACCTGGGTGCCTCTGCTGTTCTCCCTGTATTGACTGGTTTTCTGCCAAGTCTTCCCTCGATGCCACGCAGCACTGGAGGAGCAGTCCTGAGTCACAGGGACCACTATTTTCCATCTGGCTTGGCTCACTAGCCTCAAGACAGTTAGCTTCTCCTCCAATCTTCTCCAAATTTCTCCAAGTTTCTCCTGGCAGCACACTGCAGCATTAACCCTGGGAGAGACCCAGGGATCCTCTATTATCTTTGACAAAAACATTGAAATTTATATGGAACCACAAAAGATCTTGAATTGCAAATACAAGCTTAATAAAAAGTGAGAGAAATAGAAATATCATGTTACCTGAATTTAAACTCTCCTATAAAGCAACAGTGTTAAAAGCAATTTAGTATTAGTACAAAAATAGATACATGGACCAATGGAACAGAATTGAAAGTTCAGAAATAAATCCCTGCATATACCAAAAATATATGAAAATATGATAGTTGTTACTCCTAATAATAGAGATGCAGATTAAAACCACAGTGGGATGTCACATACCTGTAAGAATGGCACACATCAAAAAGACCCCAAAAAGGTGCTGGAGAGGATGTGGAGAAAAAGGAACACTATTGTTAGTGGTAGTTTAAACTCGTGAAACCATTAAGAAAGCAATTTGTGTTTACCTTAAAAAATTAAAAATGGTAATACTTCATGACCTGGAAATCCCATTCTTGAGCATATACATACCCACAGAATATGAAACTATGAACAGAAAAACTCATACTTTTACAATATTTCAACAGCATCATTTATAATAGCTAGGATGGAAGCACCTTAAATGTCATTCAAGGAATGAAGGAATCTAAAAAGTATGGTGTATACCATGGAATACTACATAACCATCCCTGATCATTTTCTATACAATCATGACATCTGAACTAGTATGGTTTGATTTCTTCCTTTCTCCGCTGAATGTTTATTAGTTCTTTTTCTACCTGCCACATTGGCTAAGACTTTCTGTTTGCTGTTGAATAGGAGTGCTACTATTAGACATTCTTGTCTTGTTTCCATTATTAGGAGAAGGCCTTTAGTTTTTCATATTAACATTTGTGTGTCTTTTTAAAAAGTTTTATAGGGGACTTTTAGGTTGAGGAAGTCTTTTCTATTCCTAGTTTGTTGAAATTTTAATAATGAATGGATATTGAATGTTGTCAAATGTTTTTTTCTGTATGAAATGATATGATTATGTGATTTTTCTTCTTCAGCCTGAAGATAGTCCTTTTTTTAAAAAAAAGATTTATTTATGCACACAAGCTGGGGTGCAGGCCAGAGGTGTGGGGCAGTGAGAGAGTTCACCAGAGACAGAGTGGAGAGTACAACAGGTAGATGACCAAAATACACCGCTGAGGGGAGCAGCGGGCAAGGCAGGAGAGGTCAGCCACAGCATGTGGGAATCTCCCCAGCCGGGCTTCAAACTCGCACTGCACCAGCTGCCGACAGCTCCACAGTGCTGTGCCCAACCTGTTTTGCCACCAGGGACGCCCTGGAGATAGTCTTTTTAAATAAGTCTTTTTTTTTTTTTAAATAAAAAGACTGTTAAAGAAAATAAATAAATATAGTAAATAAAATAAATGAAACTAAAGTTGGGGTTAAATTATGAATGAATGTAATCTAAGATTCCTAAGAGAGAATCTTTGTTAAATTCATTTCTTATGCATTCATACGAAAAAGTTTATTTATTGGGATGCAGAGTAATAGTGCAATGAACTGCCATCAACTTTTAAAATTTGTTTGTAAATTTAGCCAGTGTCCTCAATCTCCTGTATTTACTGTCAGCTTCTTCTTTTTGTATGTTTCCTCCATGGTATTTACTATCCTGGAATACAAGACATTTTTCAAGTCTGTACAGTTATATACTCTGTTCAACTGCTTAGCATCTTATTTAAAATCAAAATTTCTTCCCCATAACATCTATTAATATCCAGTGATTTCCATTAAAAAAATATTTTCTGCTAGTTTACAGGAAAGAAAAGTTTTATTTCATATAAACAGCTAAATTTTATATAATTGCTAAAGCTCAATTACATGAAGATAATGTAAATTACCTGGATTTACTTTTAGATTATTAGTATTCACAAATTTGTTGAATCCTCTACAATTAATATTGACATGTTTCTACTTATTTATAAACCCTAAAATTCTAACTTATAAAATAGGTAGTTCAAAAAATCTTTTGAAGATTCTGATGATGTATCTAATTATTAAAAGTCTCTTTCAAATATATTTGTAACTAATATTCTTTTTAAAATGTAATCTAAATGCTCTGAAGGACTATTTAAAAATGGCTTAATTGAAATATACATTTTTTTGTAGAAAATGCAGGCATATTTTAAAATTAGGTAAGTATATTTTCAGCACTGTGAACATCTGGTTTTTGTTTTTTTCTTTCTTTTTCCTTTTTCTTTTTGCATAGAAGAACTGGGCCAGAGGTGTGAGAGGATTCACCAGAGACAGAGTGGGGAGCAGAACAGGTGGAATACACCTGTACCTACTGAAATACACTGCTGAGGGGAGCAGTGGGCGAGATAGGAGAGGCCTGCTGCTCCATCTGTGGGTTAGCTACCTGGCTGGCAATTGAACTCAAGGCTGTAGTGGTGATAGTGCAGAGACTTAACCCCTAGGCCACCAAGGAGACCCTGAACATCTTAGTTTTAATGTGCCTTTAATATTAATAAGTATACTTCTTTTGCTTCATTTGAGAAATTATTTAACTCTTGAAATTTTAGAGAGAAATGTGACTTGTTTTCATTTATTTTTATCTCTTTAATTCAGATTGTAGATTCTGCTCATCTCCCGGTTCACACACCAACAATAAAGAGAAAGGAATATCATAGTAGAATCCTCTTTCCATCTAAGGTACTTGATTTAGTTATAACCTCAGAAAATTCCTTAATAAATAAGAATAAATTGGTTCTGCTCTTTGTTATTACCTTGGCACTTACCAATTTTTTTAATAGTTACATTTACTAAAAAACAAAACAACAGGGCCTCCCTGGTGGCGCAGCGGTTGAGCGCTGCGCTGTGGAGCTGTCAGAAGCTCGCCATGCGAGTTTGACGCCCAGTCGGGGAGAATCCCACATGGTGCAGCAGACCTCTCCTGCCTTGCCCGCTGCTCCCTTCAGCAGTGTATTTCTGATCTGCCTGTTCTGCTCCCTGCTCTGTCTCTGGTGAACCCTCTCACCGCCCCAAGCCTCTGGCCTATACCCCAGCTTATAGAAATAAATAAATCTTTAAAAAAAAAACACAAAAAACCACACACATACAACAGAATATCCTACTACAAGTATTTCTTAAAGTTAGAATACACCCAAAACAGAAGTCAAGTATTTAGTGACAACTTCAGGAAATTTGTTTTCTATTGATATTTGTATCTATTTTTTTCCTTTAATTGATTTAACATTGGTTTACAAAATTATGTAAGTTTCAGGGATATAACTTCACAGTTCAATTCATGTAAATACCACAACACATGTACTACCAAATATGTAGTACTGCTCACCACTATCAAATTGAGCCTGTCTCCACAAGTGCTATTTAGAAATTATAGATGGTGGTGAACTAACGACTTTTTCTCTGCAGTCAACTTGAGGAGAAACTTTACTCCCAGATAAATTCTAAAGTCACTTTAAATGTAAAGTTGAAAACACTTAAGTAAAAGAAATGGAGTAAAAGAAAAGTAAGTAAAATAAAGCCTGTTTTTTCAAATCTGGTATCAAATATCTTTCCAAATGATGAAATATTAAAACTTTTCCATTAAAAGGAGTAGTATAAAAATATCCCATATCACTATGTTATTCAGCAATTTCTTGAATATTTTAAGATGTACAATAAAGGGGAAAATAATGATTATAATAAACATTGGAACGTGAGACAATTTCATAATATTATTGATGGTTTTCTTGTTTTTAAAAACATTGCTAAAATTAATAAGAATAATAATTCTTATTATTCGGATATAAGTAAGTATATAAGATAATCAATGTTATCTCTGTTGTATAATGAATACCTAGAAAAGAAATAAGAAAATATTTATAAACCAAGATCAACAAAAACATATTAAAGAAAACCAAGAATAAAACACACACAATAAACATTACATCTTGTCAAAATTAATGTATGATTGTAGGCACTATCAATTATAAAATCAAGTCCTTCCTTCCTTCCTTCCCCCCTCCCTCCCTCCCTCCCTTCTTCCCTCCCTTTCCTTTTTTTTTCCTCCCTAACTTCCTTTTGTCCTGGGGACTTCTGTTTAAGCATTGTGGATTAAAGAAATGCATACATTTCTGCTTTCTAATGAACTACAATAAAGAAAGAAAAAAGAATAGGCAAATGTAAACACACTTGGTAAGACAGAAACCCTGAGCAAGACGCCAGTGGAGCTGAGAAACCCAACTTAGAGAGGGTATGCCAAAGTCACAAGACAGCCAGCATCTTGAAAGCCCATAAGGACAAAGGGCTTAGAGTTCCCAGGTCCCTCAGCAGGAAGGGGGGCTGTGCAATGCCAAAACAGGGTTTATTGAAGATCTGTAAAAGGAGCGAGTAGCCCGGCACACACAATGCCCATAGCAGATACCCATTTCAAAGATAAGAAATCAGACACAAAGATATGAGAATATTTGCCAACTAGTGTATGGTGAAGTCAGATTTTGTTATAATTTGCATATTGCATATTGCTATTTTGAGGGAAAAAAACAGGACTAAGAAATTGAAAATCCATAGTTTATAATTCTGTGACATTTGCAGTTTTAGTTATTGGGGTTTCAGTTAGCAATTTCAGGACGTCCTTTGTCTTGAAGTGTAATATAATCTGCTTCATAGAAGCTTCCTGACCCATAAGGCATGTTATATTTTACTGATAGAAATATAAAGTATCAGTAAAAAATGTAACACATAAGTTGCCTTAAAGATGAAATGCAATTGAAATTATTCTTTCTTCCAAAGAAGGTATAAAACCACATTATTTTTTGGTATCCATCCCCAATAAAAATATGTATACATAGACAATTATCCTCACTCCATCCACTGTTAAAGAATCATTTGAAGAATTTTTTAATCTAGAAAGCATCTTTTTAAAAATTCAGCGATATCAGCACAAATAAAGCACATGCTTTGTGTAATTGGTTCCAAATAATATTAATCGATATTTGATTACAACTTAATCCCCCTGCTTCCCCACTCTTCCTGTTAATTGTTGGGATCTCTTGCTCAATATTTCCCAATTATAAAGAAATTAAGGGGCATGGATTTTAAAAGTCAGTGGTAAAGCAGGAGAGCTCCTTCTCCTCATCTATAAAATGGTATTTTGAGCATGATGGCTTGAAAGAATCACCAGAACCATCTTTCCAATCATTTAACCATTTATACATGTCTGGTCTTTTTGATTTGTAGAATAAGACCCACCAGTTTTTCCTCACATCCTTTACTGCTCCCACCAAGTGTCACCAATGCACGTCTCTGATGGTGGGTTTGATAAGGCAGGGCTGCATCTGTGATGGTAAGACCCGAGGAGGGGTTATGTGGAGTAAGAGCTATATCTTTATACCTTTGCCTGCTTGGGCTGTCATAACAAAGTGCTCTAATAGACTGGGTGGCTGGTAAACACAGAAATTTATTTCTCATAGTTCTGGAGCTCGGGAGTCTGAGATTAAGGAACCAGCTTCAGTGTGTCTGGTAGAGCTCTCTTCTTGGTTCAGACAGCCGTCTTCACACTGTGTCTTTACATAACAAAAGGGGAAGGGGCTCTATGGTCTCTTTTATAAGGGCACTAATCCCATGACCTAAGCATGTCCCTAAGGCCCATCCTCTATATACTGTCCTATTGGGGGTTCTGATTTCAACATATGAATTCAGCGGACACAAACTTTCACTTCACAGATTTTTGTGTCTTTGAATTGTAGAAGCATGACTGATCACTTTACTAAAAGTGTTGCTGAATCTGTTTCATGTTGGAAAGATTGGTCACTGGGAACATTTTGGGGGCTCCAACTGCACAGTCTTATCCCTTCCGGGTCTACGTGAATCTCTGGGAGTCATTCTTTGCGAGTCTGCTGGCAGGGACACATTTATGAAGAAAATGTATTTTAATACAGTTTGTTCTCTATAGCACTAGTAGAGGGTGAAGATGAAGTTCACTAGCTTTTGTGACAGGAAAATGAAAAACTATCTTTGGGTTGTAATAGTCTTCTGCTCCCCTTCCCCATTTCACTTATCACAGCAACTATTGTTGAAAGGAAACAATATATATTTGAAATACCAGTGGACCCTTATGCTGCACAATCTCATTCCTCATCTTAGAAAGCAGACTTTCGACTCACTAGTTTTCTTTCCTGTTGTGCCAAGTGCTCAGTGGGGACATGGCGCTGAATAGGACAACTTTCCTGCCGCAGAATGACAGCTGGAGAGACTTAACAAAAGCATGTGCTAACACACTAAACAAAATACGATTTAAAATGAGGAATTAGATGTTTATAAAAGTCCTTCTAGGGTTGCTGAGGCTGACTCTGAGCCAAGTTCCCAAGGGCATCTCCTGACCCCAGCTGCATCGCATGTCAAAAAACGAAGTTACATATCACAGGAAGCTGCCACCACTGCTACAAGCTTCAGTACACGCTGCTTCTACTGGGGTTAGAAAAGACCCTGCTGTTGCAGAGTCTGCAGAATTAAGATATCACCTGGGAATTTGGAGAGCTCCCCGCAAACCTGGAAGCTCTCCCTGCAGCTGTGACCTCACACCCCTCTGTCAGGATCCCTACCAGTGACACACAGATTGTATTTGCTTTCAGTTTGGCTTAGTAGGGATTTTAGCATGTGGCTCTCATCAGCATCTCTCCCAGAGTGGCTCAGCACAAGTCTTCTCATTAGTGGAAGATACGGCAGCTCTGAAACTTAGTGCCAGGGAGTCCAAGGAAGGCAGTTTTTAACATTTTGATTTCCACAAGAGTAGATAGAATTGTAACGGGGATTAAGGGAGTCAAACCATTGTTTCTAGCACAATCATCTCTCTTTATTTTTTTTCCAAAAGCATGTGGGTTCTCATGTCACACAACTTGTGTAGAAAAAGTTCCAAGGGCTTGTCCGGTGCCTTCTCAACAGAAGAAAGGTGTACTCTCTCTAGACCCACAAGAAGGCATGGGGACATCCTATGAAGGTCATGTCTGGGTAAGTGTCAATATACCAGCTTTAAATACACTCTTAGAGAAGTTATTACCTCTCAGTCTGTCAACATGAATTATTTTTGTGAGAAAGATATATATGTATACACACACACAAACACACACTATATGTGTATATATTTATCTATATAGTATATATATATACCACATCTTATTGACCCATTCATCTGATTTTATGCATTTATAAAAAAAGAGACAAAACTTGCAGGCAAACTATAGGTCTGAGGTATACAGCAGGGTTGGGGGAAGGTTGAGGGAGGGAGATGGATCAAAATAGGGGAGGAAAGAGTATAAGAGACTATTGGGATGGTTCACAAGTGATGTGGTGGTGGGAGATTTATGGGGACCACGCCTGAGGGGAGAAATCAAATATTGTACAAAAATAAACAACACTATAAGAAAATAAAAAAGTTTAAAAAAATTTAAAAAAGAAATCCTTCCTAATGATATAAATTTGACTTCCAGTCAGCAGTAATAAGGTAGAGGCTAGAAATGAAAACATGTTAAGAAATGTTTAAAATCTGGATTGAATTTGAGGCATGGTGCTTCCAAATTTCAATTTAATATACTAAGAGATCAAACTGTAATTGTCATTTTAATGAATTATTAAGTGTTAATTGAAAGGGTATCAATCTTATTTTCAAAAGATGAGTCATTCATCCCTTGAAGGTCTTGTCTGTTCTTGTAATTTAATTCTATTATATCTTCCATTTATATCTTTAACAAGATAAATAATAGATTTATAACAAATTGTCCTAATTTTATATGTAGTAATTTTTACATATGGGTAGAATTGGATGTTTCATCTTGGATTGTTTTTATTTGTTTTTAAAAAACCATAACAAAAGATCCCAAAGAAAGCAGGAGTGAAAAGAGGGTGGCAGAGAGCACTGGCTATAGTTTGTGACTTCAAACTCTTCCTGTATGACCTGGATGAAGAAAAAGACTTGAAACCCAATGTCATAGTGAGTCAAGTGATTGACATGAGGTAAGTGTTTCAAAAGGAGAATACTTTTTATCAAGAAAATAGGGGAATAATATGATTTCTGATTTTTTTAGAATGCTGTTGTCATTTGAGTATGTTAAGTTCCTAATTTTCTCCATTGCCATGTGAACTTCAAAACAGGTTTTTATGTAAAGTTTTCATCACCACCTCTTACATATGGTTTCCAAATCAATGTGATATTTGTTAAGACTTTTTTTAGTCAATAGTTTATTTTCTTGCTCTGTGTATGTGTGTATTTAGTATAAAGCAAAACACAAAAGTCTGCTGTTCACTTATTAATTGGCTTATTTCTTTTTATTGTTAAATTGAATAAGAGTCTTGTGTATCTTGGATATTAGCCCCTTGTCTGCTGTGTAATTTTTGAATATCTTCTCACATTAAGTTGGATGTCTTCTTAATCTACTTATTAGTATGACAGGAAGTAGATCAGTGGTTGCTTGAGCAAAGGGGGCTATTGGAGAGGGAGTTGATAGATGGGTACAAAGGAGTCCCAGGTAACTTCGGGTGACGGATATGTTCATTATCTCCATTGTAGTAATGATTTCATAGTTATCCATAAAAAGCTTGTCAAATTTTCCACATTAAGTATACATTATTATATGTCAAGTATACCTGATAATGTTACCAAAATATGTCAGCTGAGATGATTTGAGGGCACGGGGCCTTACCCTAGGGTGGTGACTGTGGAGTCAGACAGGTGCCAGAGCCCAGGTTCATGTTGCTGTCTGAGTCAGGAACCGACCACAGGGAACTGGTAATAGGCCACTGGCTGATTCTCTTGACCATTGTTGGCACAGAAAACAATGTTATAAATCAATGATATTAAGATTGAGGATTGTGTTTTTACTTACTTGCAGGCGATTTTACTCACGTTCAGTGTTTCATTTTTCTGTTAGGGATGGCTCATTTTCTGTCAGTTCCATCTGGCCCTCTGATTTTATTCCTGTAAGAAGAAAGGAAATGCACCGTATGTTTAAAGTAAGCATGCACACTGCCACTGGATCTCTTGATTATGTGTTTTGTTTCATCTCTGTCTTGTTTGTCCATAGGCATCAAGCACCTTGGGCAGTTGAAGGTCACTGGAGGCTGAAATTTCACACATACTGGAAGATCACTTCCCCTCTTTCCCACCTACCATAAAAAAATCTACCCCCATGCCTATTCATTAATGCTATAAATAACTTTTTGCACAGGGCACAATCTTTCATCATACAACTAATTCTGAGACTTAAATACTAATGTTCCTTAGAGTGTCTATTTGTTTTAAACTAAAGTAACAGGACAGATGTCAGACTCATAGCTGAAAACAGAAAGAGACTGCAAAGCAGTATGGGATTAGATGTTGCATGAAGAGAGAAAAGGTAGTGACAGAGAAACAGATGACGTGTCTCAAGGCCAATGTACACACGTGATGAGCCCTCCTTGACCTACAGTAGCATGAATGTGTGACTTCTGAAACTGCAGACCTGTAGAATAAGTTTCCCTGAGGTAACATTTTTAGGTCATAATTTAAATTCCAACCAAGAGTACCACATGGAAAAATCAGGTAAGTTCGTAGTTTCGCAAGCTCTTAAAAAGGAGACAATGAACACTTTACAATCCATGTAAAAAATTCAAGTGATTCTGAAAATTCAAGTGATTCTGGAATAGGCTAAGTGAAATGACAGAAAAGCAAAGGACGGCTGTCCTGGTGGCTCACATGGCTATAGTCAACTTGTGAATCTTGACTCCAACAAGGGTCAGACAGAAGTACTGTTGTTCCTTAGCCAAATGTATAAATTGTTTTAGACTCTATGGAAGCACCCAGAGACTCTACAGTGAAATGGTCCTTTGAAACTGACAGATGGAGTGGGAATTTATGTCTTTGTTGCTTATATATTTGTATACATACGTGTGTAAATTTATAGTCTGCCAAGCTAATTATGTATTTTTAAATCTGATTTGCTATTTTCTAGTAATGATGTAAATTATGTAGGCATGTAGCATTGGAGAAAGAATACATATTTCTGAATATTTATTTTTCTTAAAGATTTCTTTATGCATATAAGCTGGGGTGTAGGCCAGAGGTATGGGGGTGGTGAGAAGATTCACCAGAAACAGGGTGGGGCGCAGAACAGTGAGATTGACTAAAATACACTGCTGAGGGGAGCAGTGGGCTAGACAGGAAAGGTCTGCTGCACCACGTGGGTTAGCTCCCTGACTGGGGATCGAACTTGTGCTGTGGCTCGGGATAGCTTCACAGTGCTGCTACTTAACCTCTTGTGCCACCAGGGAGGCCCCGTTTCTGAATATTTCTACTTTAACAACATAAATACCCTTGAACATTGCTTTCAATACAACTAGTTGCTGGTCACAATTGCAAGGCACATTGCCATTCCAAGGCCATGAAATAGGGGCAAAACTTTGAAAAATGGAGACACAGAGAGCAGGTTCTGGCAGCAGACTGCCTGGGTTCTACCCCTGTGCCCTTGTTTTCCCAGTTGTAAGATGGAGAGAATGGTGTTATCTACATGCTGAGGTTTCTGTGAGGATTGAATCAATTAGTACATGAAAATTTCTTAGAGTAGTTTAGATAGAATCAGCACACAGCAAATGATAACTATTTTTTAAAAGATCTACTTTTATTTATTTATGCATACAAGAGCTGGGGTGTAGGCCACAGGTGTGTGTGTGTGGGGGGGGGGGGGATAGGGGTGAGAAGATTCACCAGAAACAGAGTGGGGAGCAGAATAGGCAGATCTACTGAAATACACTGCTGAGGGGAGAAGCAGGTAAGACAGGAGAGGTCTGCTACGCCATGTGGGTCTGCAACGCCATGTGGATTCCCCTGGCCGGGGAATCAAACTCATGCTTCAGTGGTTGCCAATAGCTTGATAGTGCTGAGACTTAACCCCTTGCACCACCAGGTAGGCCCATGATAACTATTTTTACTTCATGAAGATAATACTATGACCCTTAGACAAAATAGGTTTGAATTGCACAGTTTCACTTACACATGGGCTTTCTTGTAAACACATGCTATAAATTTATGTTATTGATAAAAACACTATAGTACATGTTCTCTTCTTTGTGATTTTATTAATATTTTCTTTTCTCTAGCTTACTTTAAGAATATAGTACATAAAACATTTATAAATTGTGTTATTGATGTTATATTATTGGTAAGACTTCTGGTCAATAACAGACTTTAGAAGCTAAGCTAAGTTCTGGGGGAGTCAAAAGTTATACCTGAATTATTGATGTAATGGGAGCTGGCTCCCTTCTCCCCGACATTGTTCAAGGATCAACTGCATATTATTTCATCAGAGTGCCATGATATTTGCATAAGGGACAAAATAGAAGAGATTCTGACATTTTTCTCTTAATCTGGGTTCTAATGTTCACATCATTTATCCTGCTAAGCAGGAGGAGGGTGACAGTATTAAAAGTGTCATTTAGCAGTGGGGAGTTTAGTGAAAAATGCTAACAGGCTGACTTGAAGAGTGTCTGCTTTCTTATAACCCAGATGTTCCTTAAATCATTCTAGGTTACCGCTTCACAGCTATCTGCACCTAGTAATAAATATTCCATCCCAATATTAGCAGATAGCGAGAATGAGAAAAGTGAGTGGGTGGGAGTGCTCAGTGAATTGCACAAGATTCTGAGAGCAAGTCATTCCAGAGACCACTCAGTCTATGTTCTGAAAGAGGCTTATGACAGCAGTCTACCCCTGATCAAAACCACCCAGACAGCTGCAATCATAGGTATGGATTTACGACAGTTAATACCTTTCTCAAACCTAAAAAAAGCTCTGCATTTCCACACACATCTAGCCCTAAGGTCGTCACCTAAGGGGTGTGACTCTGTATAGTCATTGTGAATTGCCTACATGAGGAGGGCACACACTGACTTTTAAATCTGTATCCCATGCCCAGTGCTCACCAAATAAATGAAAATTAAAACGATCAATGGATGGATTGCTAAGGACAAAATTCAAGCTTTCTCAACACATGAGAATACATGTGTTTTCCAAACATCATTTCTTCCGTGTTAGGTGTCATTAGGTGACAATGAGTGAGAGTATTTACTCTTGTGTAACATTATACATGCTCTAAACTCCTTTGAACAGTTCTGTGCTCATGTGAAATGCAGATAATTCCGTGTTTCATAGTTATGATGAGGATTAAATCAGCTAATTTATGTAAAGTTCTGCTTTGTATCATAGGCTTTCACTCAGTAAGTGCTATCTTTTCACTTAAAATTTTATTTCTCATTATGCTCTTACACAAACCTCAATGCTGATTCAGTTCAGGTCAAGATCACAGAAAATTAAATTATACAACTTTTATTCATAAGCATTTACCTAAAGTGAATTTGAAATTACATCACTTGAATATTATGCTTTTTTCAAATATTGACAGATTGCTTTATAAACTTCAAAACTTTTTCAATATTGATAAATTTGTCCAGTTTATCTTATTAATTTGATTTAATGTTTGCCAAAAACTCTTGATGTTTTTATTTATGTGTCACATGTAGATCACAAAAGGATTGTTCTGGGAAATGAAGAAGGGTTATTTGTGGTGCACATTACCATAGATGGTAAGGCTAAACTTTACTATTCTGGAATAACTAACCTTTTACAATAATATTAGATTTGTTACCTTTTTCCTGAACAAGAAATCATCCACTGCTGGTTTGATGTGTTTTCAAGTCAAATGATCACTCTCCTAATTTCCAAGATCCATAAACCTCAGGAGTCTAAATACCTTCACAGGTGATTTTGTCCATTCCATCTGCTGTGAACTTTGCCATCTTCAGTTTGGCACCCGAAAGAAAACACAATTCCACTTGGTTCCTCTCTCCCCCACTGTGACATTTTACAAAGTAACCACGCACAGTTAGACATTTCCTGATATCCTGGACAAGAAGGCGGAGTTCTGTGTTATTGTGATCTGTGCTTGTTTTGTTTTTGTTCTCCTGTTTTCTTTTTTTTTTTTTTTTGTTTTTTTGAGGAAGAAGTGGGGGAGGAGACAGAATCATGGGGAATTGTTCTCTCCAACTGTTCTCTCAATGACTTCCACCTTCATGATAGATTTGAGAAATTGCTCAGATTCATGATGTTAAGGGTATCTGGCAGATCTTTTTTATTGGGACCTTTCTTAAGTGCTTCTGGGTAACTTAGGAGAACAGTCAAAGAAAAGAAATAATTTGAATTTGAAAATGATTGACAATGTTTATTTGTGCAGAAATCATTCGAGTTGGTGACCTGAAGAAGATCCATCAGATAGAGCTCATCCCCCACGGACAGATGGTGGCGGTGATCTCAGGGCGAAGTCACCACGTGCAGTTGTTTCCCATGTCTGCTCTGGATGGGCGCAAGGCTGAAATCCATAAGCTTGCAGAGACCAAAGGCTGCCAGACCATGACTTCTGGACCAGTGTGCCAAGGGGCCCATACATGCCTCTGTGTAGCTCGGAAATGCCGAATCTTCTGCTATGAGCTGTTTCAGAGCAAGAAAATCTCTCACAGGAAATTTAAAGAGCTCCAAATTCCAACCAATGTCCAGTGGATGACCATCTTCAGTGAACAGCTTTGTGTAGGATTCCAGTCAGGATTCCTGAGATACCCCTTGAGGAGAGAGGGAGTCCCATACAGGATGCTCCATTCACATGACCCTACACTGTCATTTATTGCACGTCAACCAGTGGATGCTCTCTGTGCAATTGAGATATCCAGTATAGAATATCTGTTATGTTTTAAGAGCATTGGAATATACACTGACAGCAGGGGCCTCAGATCGAGGTCGATTGAATTGATGTGGCCAGCAACTCCCACTTATTGCTGTAAGGTTATCGGACAGTGTGTTCTCTTCTCTCTCCAGTTTTTATTACAATTCTATGTTGCTAATGACAGGTTTTATTTTTTAAAACATCACTGAAGATGTTTTCAAATTTGCCTCTTGTTATGTAACATAGCTTTAATGAAATCATGTCTAAACCATACATTTGAAATGACAGCCTTTAATGGTACATTCATAGGATAATTGTTCTTGAATATATCCTTAATACAAGTAGTTGCTTTTTTGTAAGCTCCTAAGTAGCTGTTTTTGTGACATCAGTTATCACGGAAAACATATTACACATAAGCTTTAAAATTGACCACAAAAATGTAGTTACTAAACTTTTTATGTTAGCTTGTGTAAACTATACAGACAGTGTTCCTAAATAATCTTAACCTATTTCAGCCCATTTCACATTTTTATTGATCTAGGCCATCATTTAAAAATCAAATATAAACTTTTTTTATTCACTTAGAGAGTAGTAATTAAGCACTCAACATGAACAACTTATGATGCTAAGGACCACATTAGACTTGATAAGGTAGGCACAGCCTGTATGCTTATGATGATAATGATCATGAGGTGAGAACAACAATTAAAGGAGGTGTGAAGAAAGGGCTGTGAGGGATCCTTGTTGTGTTGGAAACATTCTGTATCTTGTATGGTGTTAGATATGTTAGAGCCTACACAAGTGATAACTAAAAACTCCAGTTAAAGGAAGGAACATGAAACCCATACTATCACTTCTTCCCCCTCTCCCAGGTTACAATGCCCCATATCTCTCTGTGTACAGTGAAAATGCGGTTGACATCTTTGACGTGAACTCCTCAGAGTGGATTCAGACCATCCCTCTTAATAAGGTGATTTGACACTGAGTACATGTGACTGGTGGATTATTGATTGAAAATGGAGATGAGACTATGTAATTGTACATTTATTGCTAGAGTGGAAACTTAAAGAACACCAAAACCAAGTTGGTCAATTTCATTGCTGGTACAAGGCTATTTTGTGTTATTTAGTTGCTTTATATAAAGTAAGATTGTCATGATAAAAACAAATGTACTATTTTTATATAAATGATATGATACACAGATTTATTTTACACAGTATAGATGTTCCTTCTCACATTTAATTTAGTTACTTTTGTTTATTACTAATTTCCACTTACAGTTTAATTTTACATCCAGTGAAGGAAAATTTTATAGGCTAAATAAAAGTATATAATCAAAGGTGTGTTTAAGATTCTCAATTAAGATCTCACAGATTCACAATAAAATGAAGAATTTGCATTTTTTCTATAAATTACTTAAAACAGATAAAATTCCTAAAAATTACCATTTTGTTGAGAAAGGAACACTGAAGATTGACAAATGATTAAATTCTGGGATATGTTGAGTATAAGAGCATGAGTCATCAAAAACGAGTTTATACAGTAGTAGAATGCATGAAGTGGTCATAATGATCTATGCGACTTTTCACCACTTTAGCAATTGGCATAGAAAGGCTTCGGTCAGGACCCAACATTAAAATACACATTTCCAGTGTTCTAAATGTGAACAAGTCAAATTCACTGGTTGATAAAATTAATTCACAAGGAAGATGAAACTTCTCAGCATAACTTTTTTTTTATTACTTATGAATTTTTAAAAGTTAAACACAATGTATTTCTGTTTGTTAGTGAGTTCAGATTTTTTTAAAACCTACAATGTTCATGTTTCTGAAATTTTATCAATATGAGTTTATAACACAATACAGCCCCTCTGATTTTTTTTAATTATAGTATTTTGAGGTGAGAATTTAAATACAATGCCCTGATAATCAATCCTGTCTATCTATCTATCTATCTATCTATCTATCTATCTATCTAATCTATCTACTGCATATTATAAGCAAATAGCTTTCTAAGTTAGTATTCAAAAGTATATTTGAAATGGTAATCTTTTTTTTTTAAATCATTTTAGGTTCGGCCCTTGAATAATGAAGGATCCCTAAATATATTACTTTTGGAGACAATTAGATTAATATATTTCAAAAATAAGATGAAAAGTAAGAAATAACTTTTTAATAGAACTACTTCTAAGAAAACTTTTCTCTAGTTGATGCCAAGGTCTGTAGGTAATGAGAGAGAACCTGTTCCAGGCATCTTTTCTAGTTCTGGAGATAATCTGACAATTTAGGGCATTCCTTGGCTTGCAGACATATCACCCCAATCTCCACCTTCATCTTCATGTGAATTCTTGTGTGTGTGTGTGTCCAAATCTCCCACTTTTATTAGGGCTCACCCAATGAACTCATCCTAACTTGAACATCTGCAAAGACCTTATTTCCAAATAAGGTCACATTCACAGTTACTGAGGGTTAGGGCTTTAATGACTTTGGGTAGAGACACAATTCATAACATAACAAGCTATCTTATTTTCTTTTTGGGGTTCAAGACAGTATGGAGGTGTTCTGGTAAAGTTTTGTTCACTTCTAAATATAAAGAACTGAAACTAAGTGGGCTGGAAACTCATAGGGGTCTACGGAAGAGTTGCCTCTTCCCCTGAGATCAGAAAAGACACAGTAGAGAAAGACTCTTACTACCTCAGGGAGGAGCTGGGGACACCTTACCTCCCTGTGTACGACTTCCTCCTGCAGCGGGCCTCAGAATTACTGTGCTCTGTTATAATCATTGTGAATATAATCATATGCAGAAAGACTCACCCTTTATACTTTGCCCTGAAGTATAACAAAACATTTTAACACACTTAAGCCACAAGAGCATGATAGGAGGAAAACATTAGCATAGAAATATCAGGGTGAATCAAAGTGAAAACACCAATGACACAGTTGCTGTCCTCTCCCAGTGAAATGATATTAGTTTATAGCTTTATATCATGATAAGATTTATTTTGAAGTATTGCTGAAATGACGATTAAGTTGTTTATCAATGTTTTGCATACATTCTTGATAAATATATCATATTCACACACTTTTAAAAAATCAGAGCAGTCTGATATTTGTGCCCTTCATCAACACTTGTGAGATTAGTGATTGGAGGCATTTGTGCACTTTAAAGAATACCATTGTTTTGTGTTTTACACATAGGTGGAGATGAGCTGATATTTCCCAAAACATCAGATACTCATCAGAGGCAAATGGTTCAACACCTCAACAGCAAGCAGCGTTATTCCTTTAGAGTTCCCAAAGGGAAGGGAACACCCCTGAAGGGACCGTGAGCTGGGAGAACCACTGGAGGATCACGTGATGTTTGATTTAATTTGGAAGAATAGAAATAAATATCTGAAATTTTGAACAGAGACATCTGTTCACAGCTTGTTTTGTTTATTTTTAAATCTAGAGAAACCCTTTATTAGTATGAATGAAAGTGTAATATAGCAATTTATTTCTCTGTGAAGTGGACTAATTGAACCACAATGTATGTCCCCTAATCGTTTTGTGAAAGAATAAATGATACAGTGTATGCTTGTGGATTCCTTACTCTGACAATGGGTGTGTTTTCTTTAAAACAAATTTTGTTAATGAGCCATTGCATTACGGTAATTTTTATCTTTTTTAAAAAAGATTTACTCATTTATGCATATAAGAATTGGGGTGTAGACCAGAGGTGCGAGGGGTGAGAGGATCCACCAGACACAGAGTGGGGAGCAGAACAGGAGAATCTACTGAAATACACTGCTAAAGGAATATAGGGGAACCAAATAAGAGAGAGACATTCAGCGTGGAAGGGGGAGGATAAGGCCTCAAAATGGGGGAGAAGAGCACAAGGGACTATGGTGACAGTTCAAGGGTGAATTGGTGGTGAGTAACCTATGGAGAATACACAATAATGTAAAGATATAAATAATAATCATAGTAAAAATACACTGCTGCAGGGAGCAGCGGGCGAGACAGGAGAGGTCTACTGCACCATGTAGGGTAGCTCCCTGGCCAGGGATCGAACTCAGGCTACAGTGGCTGGCTCTATTTTCATAGTGCTGAGACTTTAACTCCTGCACCACCGGGGAGGCCCTAATGGTGATAATTTTTATAACTAAAAAGGCAGAAAAATTGGTTGAACTTCTTTGAATTACAAATAAAAACATTTCTAAAGTAGTGCAAATTCTTTACCAGTCTTATAATTGTATAATATTGATGTATGTGACATTTGGAGGCATTTTAATTCCTACCATAAACTTTAAAATACTTTTTAAAAACTCTGCAAGGAATTGAATAAGTGACTATTCCTCTCTCTTCACCAAGTTTGTAACTGGACATACTGAATCATCTACCTCGAAAATTTACCACTATAATCCTTTGTCTTTTAAAAGTGATGCCAGTAGCATAATTACTTTTTAACAGCTAAATAATTTTCAGCAAAATAAAATTTGCAAAGTGTAGCAGAGGTGCTTTAATTTCAAACATGAGGTTATGAAATATTCTTCTAAGTTGCTTTTCTCCTATTCTTTCCCCCTTTTTTTTTTTGTTAAAGAAGAACCTGTGTCAGAGATGGCAACTCTGCTCAAGACTTGTCTGCTCTCATGCCCAAGGACTGAAAAATTCACTTTTTTTCAGGCACGTATTTTATGCTGAGGTATGTCTGTGTACAAAATGAGTTGAGTTGCTTTTGACTTTTTTTCTGTAAATATTCTGGTTTTGTCATAATAAAAGTATTACTAATGATCAAAATCTTTTAATGTCTCATCTGACAGAAAGTAGTTTGTTTTGGGAGATTTCTGTGAAAGGGAAAGTCAACAGAGCTTTTATTTTAATAGTAAACTCATGGTTATGTCTTAAACTAATAATAAAAATGGTAACAAAATCCCTGAATTTTGAGTCTTATTCACTTGAAGTCAGACATTCAATTCAGAAGGAATGCCATGAAATTTTCCACTAAAGTGATTTTCCCCCCCACATGTGGAACTTATTTTGAATCAAACAGATTCCTCTTGTCTTCAACTGCCATGTTGAGGCTCCTGAGTGAATTGTCTGACTCAACAATTGGCTGTTTTCTCTTTCATTGGTGACTTCAAAAGAAACAGGAGATCATCTGATGATGGTTTCAAAAGACTATAGGCTGCAGTCTTCTGTCTGAAGACTACCATTGTCTACCATGTAGACTACTATTGTTTACCAAAAGCAAAGACAACTTAAGAACCAATAACCAAAATTCAAAGCAGCTGACTTAAGCTTAGACCAATTCCCTACTTTAAAATCCCCCTTCCTGCCCCTTGTGGAACGTATCTTAGGATTTCCCCTGGGTGGTGGACCCAGATCATGATCCCTAGTGTTGACTGAACATTCTGTCGATTATTTAATAACAGTTGACACCCACTAATTGTACTCCTGGGACTTAACATGTGAATCTGATAGTGTTAGATTAAAGGTATTTAACCACATTATTCCCCCCTACCCCCCATATTTCTGGCTTAGAGGCTTGCAGAGATTTCTGAGAACTGACATTTATCTCCAGATGCAGGAAAAGTGATGAGCTTCTTGATTCTTTACAGCAAAGAAAGAATTGAGGTGGTGTAGGTTGTGATGAAGAGGGGTGAGCTCATAAGGAATCTATTTTTCTTGAAGCTCATGTTCTCTGAGATACCCACATACTTTGCTAACTGGTTTCTCTGTTCTTTATTGGTGAGGTTGTGTAAATTGTGAAGAACTGACAACTTTAAATCTGCTGACTCCTCCCATTCATGAACACGGTATCTCTCCCATTTCTTTTGTGACTTTCAGCATATAGTTTCTGTATATATATATATTTAAAAGTCTATACCTAAGTAATTATTCTTGAGTATTTGTACACAGTGTAATGCTTTAAATTTTGGTTTCTGCATGTTCATTGTTAGTGCATGGAATGCAGTGGGGGGGGACTAATTTATAGCTCTAATTGTTTTTGATCATAGAATGTAACTTTATAGTTAATATGATACCAATATCTGGAAGTAGTCATTACTGTTTTATTGTGGTGAAATACACATAACAAAACTTACCATATAAAGGATTTTAAAAAATAGACCCAATCTCCTTGTTCAAGGACTGTTAACACTCCTTAATTTCTTTCCTAAGCCCATTGAGTTGTTTTTCTGTTATATTTTTGGTTTTCTAGTTTGTTGCATTTCTTTATGATAACTATTTTGAATTCTACATCCATTAGATTACGAGATTCTGTGTGTTTAAGTTTGATTTCTGGAACTTTATCATTCTTTTTTTGTTATTCCATGTTGCTGTGATTTTTTCATATTATTTGATAATATGCTCTCCTGCTGTGTGCTTGTTTATCTAATAGTAAATGGGTAAATTGGTGCCTTTTGTGTTTTCCCAGTAGGTGGCACTGTTTTTCTTTTTCTAATCAGAAAGTACTGGGCTGCCATAGGTATACAGTCATTGTGGTGCCCCTTCTTCCTGTGAATACTTGCGAGCTTTTGTTCTGTGCACACAGTTTTTGTGGTTTCTTCCTGCTTCAGAACTTCAGGTCTGTGTGGTGGGCCACTGATTTTGTATGAAGCACAGACTTCTTATGATGGGAGGGGTGGAAGAAGGGAATGTAGTTCCACCTACTGCTGCCAAGCAGACAACCTCACAAGAACCTTGTCTGTGGTGAGCTTTACCACTTTTACCACAGTGGGGGTCTAGAGCATGGGTGTCCAAGTTCTTTATGTCCTCTCCCATCTGGTCTCGTGGACCCAGTATCTCCCTGGCCTCAACTCCAACAATTCCATTAGCACCAACCCACCTCCAGAGCACAGATGTGTGGGTCTCTCCAACTTCCTGACTAAGTACTTCATTTTCATGATAATTTAAATGATATTGATTTCAATTTTAAATTACAATAATTTATTTAATTATATAAGGAAACAATTGACAAAATTCAATTAATGTAATCAATGACATCAATAAACTAGAGAAGAAAAATTCTGGATTAAATCCATAGATGCAGCAAAAATCATTCGATCAAATGCAATAAGACAACAAGAATGCAATAAAAAATATAAAATGTAATAAGACATAGGAAGTAAAAGGTATACAGATTGGGAAACAGTAAATAAAACCACCTTTATTCACAAATAATATGTTTGTCTATGGAGCAAAGCCCCAAATTAAGAAGAAAACAAAAATCTCCTGTATCTAATAAGTGGTATGTCAAGGTTGCAGGAAGCAAAGTTAATATATAAAAGTATGATTTCACTCATACATGGAATATAAAGTAACTAAACCAAATGAACAAAGTAAAACCAAAACAAATTTTTAGATACAGAGAACAAATAGGTGGTTACCAGAGAGGAAAGACCTAAGCGTAGAAAAGGGGACCAACTGTATGGTGGTGGATAGAAACTAGAATTTTGGTGGTAATCATGATGTAGTATCATGATTATAATACAGAATATACAGATGTCAGAAATTATATAATGTTACAAACCTATGCTACTTTAATAAAAATATTTTAAAAAGTCAATTGTTTCCTTATATAATGAAATAAATTATTATAATTTAAAATTGAAAGCAATATCATTTATATTAGCATAAAAATGAAGTATTTAGGCATAAATCTAACAAACTACATATAAAAATCTCTAAGAGGAAATATATAACTCTGATGACGGAAGTCAAAGTTCTAAATAAATGAAGAGATATATTGTGATGAATCTGGGTATAGATTTATAGTTTTCTTCATTTAGATTTGCATATAGATATACAATTTTATTAGTGTTAACTATTAAAATCTAATAGTTTTTCCAAAAAAATTTGTATTTGTATGTAGGAAAGTTGGTGATTTTTAATTCATTAGTCATTTATACTCAGTTAATCTATTTTATAGTGGATTTTCAAGGCATAAAATGACACATTCTGGGGCCTCCCTGGTGGCGCAGCGGTTGAGCGCTGCGCTGTGGAGCTGTCAGCAGCGCGTGCGATGCGAGTTCAACGCCCCGCCGGGGAGAATCCCACATGGCGCGGCAGACCCCTCCTGCCTCTCCCACTGCTCCTTTCAGCAGTGTATTTCTGATCTGCCTGTTCTGCTCCCCACTCTGTCTCTGGTGAACCCTCTCACCGCCCCAAGCCTCTGGCCTGTACCCCAGCTTGTATGTATAAATAAATAAATCTTTAAAAAAAAATGACACATTCCCTCTACTGATCCAGTATGTCCCAACAGAGACAATGAAGTTTCCTGGGACTAGTAACAGTTTGGCTATTGCCTCCCTAGGTCTGAAGGGTGGTGGTGGTAGTTACCAGAAATCACTAAGAAATGCCACCTACTTACTGGGTGCTGTAACTTTAGGGAAAGAATCATCACGACCAGTTGGTGGCTCAGTACAGGGATTGCCAGTGATGGAGGAATGAAGGACAAGTACTTCAAATCACTCTCAAATCCATCTTCTGAGGGAATTTAATGCTTCCCTGTGTCCTTTTCTAAGGACCTAGACATATCTCTCCCCTTAGACCTCCTTGTCACCAATTTCCCAACCTTTCTTTCTTTTTTTTTTAAAGATTTATTTATTTATGCATACAAGAGCTGGGGTGTAGGCCAGAGGTGTAGGGGGGTGAGAGGATGCACCTGAGACAGAGCGGGGAGCAGAACAGGCGGATCAACTGAAGTAAACTGCTGAGGGGAGCAGTGAGCAAGGCAGGAGAGGTCTGCTGCGCCATGTGGGTCAGCTCCAGATAAAATTCCAAGCAAGGGGAATGCAAAATGTAAAAGACATAAATAACAATAAAAATATATATTATAAAAAAAAAATTCCAAGCAATTTTGTAAGAACTCAGCACACAGCTGGTGAGTTGGGTTCCTTGTCTTGCCTAAGTCTAAACTGTCCATACCAGGTTTCTAAGGTTTGGGGTTGACTGTAGAAGCAACCCCTGCTCTCTATAGTGGAGTCACCCTCCTTTCTCATTTACTGAGAGTCTAGTCCAGGCACAGGTTCAGGGGGCAGGTGGAGGGGAGTTGGGAGGGCATTGTGGGCCTGTCAGGGCCTTGTGACCCACACAAAGCAGGAGAGTCAGTGTCCTGGGCATATGAACTCATCCCTCCTCACCACTGCTGACACGGGAAATGTGCCTGTTGGGTTTGGAATGAGAATATTAAAATTTTATAATTTTTAAGTTTTTAAAAATGAAAACATATATGTGTATATATATGCATATAGGTGTATAATAAACAACAGTTATTAAGACATACACACATATACTACCTCAGGTGAGTCTTGAGATGATAAAGTTAGTTTGAAGATTAAAAAGTGGTGTTTCACACTTTTATGTGTGACTTAGTGTTCTTTCATGAAACTGTCAGAATTTAACTTCAGAAAATGTTTTTTTTAGATTGTTGAGAAATGTAAAGATACAAACATCACAAAATATTAAAATGTATTTGATATGTGCAAAGTATGTAAATATACAATTACTTATATCTTTGCTTGTAGATTATATATATTCAATGGTTGTCATGATTTTTAAAAAGATCTTCTGAATATGAAGTTATTTTTGGTTACTTTGTGATGAAGTTATGAGGCCACTGGGTGGCAGTGTGATAGCACAGAGCAGCGCTAGGGTCAGATGAGACTCACTTTTTAAAGTGAAAAATCAAATTGAAATTTTGTAGAAGTGGGCATTTTTGAATTTAACCATGTCAAATTTACTCTCTCCTAGAGAGCAAATATGACATAAACATTTAGGACAAAAACATAAAGGTAAATTATTCCAGTAGGAGTTATCCATTCTTTTCTTTATTAATGCTTTGTATTTTTAGTTTCAAATCACTTGTATAATGTATGTCAAGTGCATGAAAACTATATTAAAGGAGAATTCAGTGCTATGTAAAACCAAGAAACCAAGTGCTATGTATTTGTATACACACAAATACATAAATCTTACTGTTGTAGTGACAAAAGAAAAAAAATGATGTATTTTGTCATAAGGAGTCTTTTGATTTTTCCACATATATTCCTTTCTTTCTTAGCCACTGAAAAAGTAGCAAAAGCTTAATTAATTAATTGCTTCATTCATTTTTTTCCTAGGCAATTACTGCTCACAAAGTGATTAGAATATCAGAAACGATAAAATTTTATGTCAAAACAGCAAAAGGTTCTGCTATATTGCTATTGGTTTGCTGTCAGAGCAAACTCGAAATTTCTTTTGTCTGAGTAGATTTTATTCGCATTCATTTGCTTGTATTTATTTTTTCTTTTAAAACAACCAAAAAAATCAAATTCATTTTTCGTGGTGTTCATTCCTTTAGAGAACGTATAGTTGCCGATGACAAGTCTGTGGGAATTCAATGTAATTATTTTATTTATAACATTTAAAAATAGTCAACCACAGTCAATTTCCAAGTGCCATTTCCTGGAATAGGAACAAGCAAAGGTGCTGTCCTTCCCTGACTGTGGGGGTCATTGGTGACACTGCTATGACCACCTAAGTTCATGGGGTAAGCTCTGCTAGCTACCTGGGAGGAAGGAGTATGCTCCTTCTCATGCTGAGCTATTGTTCTTGTCCGTGGTGGATGCAGCAAGAACAGTTCCCTGCAGGCTCCCTGGCTGGCCTTGTCTCCTTCACTTCTCCTCCTCCTTAGCAGTGAGGTAGATTCTAACAACCCTGAGAGTTGGTTCTCCAGGCCCAGAGGATCAGAGTCAGGGCCAGAGGGGCTCACTGGGGCTTGGGGGCCACTCCTGAGTGTTCCTGCAGAGGGCAATGCCCACAAGACTTGGAAAGAGTTCCTGAGTGCCGGAGTGCTCAGGAACCCAGGACCTGGACTGCGTATTCATTGTCACATCTAAGTTTGTTCACATTTATGAAATGCCTGCTAATGTCTTCCGCAAACAGATGAGGGCACCAGGTGAGGGTGTGGAGGGTGAGGACAGGGTGTGTTTTAGTTAGTTTGTTTGTTTTACCTAGGACTGTCCCCCACAGGGAACCTGTGCTCATGGCCTAAGGCAGTTGAAACAATCTTAGAGGCGGGAGTAAACTAGAACTGGCAGCAGCAGCAACAGCAGCAAAACCCAAACAAACTAGATTAGATTAAATTGGATATAAGACCTAATTGGTGGTTAACAGAGGAAAGGGGGTGATTAAATCAGGTAAAAGTGGTCAATTGTATGGTGAAGGATGGAATTGGATTTTTAGTGGTGAACATACTGCAGCATACAAGGATGTTGAGTTATGATGTATATCTGAAACCTATATATTATATACCAATATTATATCAATAAAAAAATTGGGGGGGAGGACGGTCCTCCTTGATGGTGTAGGGAAGTCTCAGCTCTGTCACTGCTATGGCCTGAGATATATCCCCAGCCAGGGAGCTAACCCACATGGCACAGCAGACCTTGCCTGTCTTGCAGGCTGCTCCCCTCAGCAGTGTCTTTTAGTGAATCTGCTTATTCTCTTCCCCACTCTGTCTCTGGTGAATCCTCTCACCTCCCTCACTTCTGGCCTACACCCCAGTTCTTCTACACAATAAAAATAAGTAATTCCTTAATTTTTTAAAAGTGTGAGCTGTCACTATTGTCCCACCACTGGGAAGTCTAGCACAATGACAACAGCAAGTTCACAGGGACTTTTATGAGTATGTTTGATGGTTTGGCGGGGTCACAGAAGGCAGATGGCAGTTATTGGAGGGATGAGTGGGAGTTGTGGAAATGAAGAATCCTTCAAAACGTGTTTTGCCTTCTAATAGTGGGAGAGCTGGGAGCCTCACAAAAGGTGATCCTGGTAGAAGCAGTAAAGGATCTGAAGAACTTATGATGCCCATGAGTCAGGGAGCCCCCACATTCTGGAGGAAAGTTGTCTTTGCACCCTAATGGAAAGCCTACCCAACCTGAACCCTCCACATAACATCCAGAGCCAGGATCCTGTTATCCAAATCCACATCCAATTCTGGGCTCAGATATGGACACCACGCCCCCAGGCACAGTTCCACCCAGACTCTCATTAGGTAACTAAGAGATACCAGCACAAGAAAAAAACAAGTCACTGCAGAGAACACAATAAAATGAAGCCAGCTCAAGACAGACAGGGATGGAGAGTCAGCTAATCCATCGGGAAAGATGGGAGACGCATGGTTGAAGGATATAGTGCCTTGGGCAGTAGGGATAGAGGCTGAAGGTCCCTAGCACCCTGGACCTGTGCTGGCAGCATCTGGAGGGCGACCTGGGCTCCCTGAGTTATAACACCCTGTTCCTGGTCCACCACTTATGTTAGGGCCGCTGTGGCCCTGAGAGTTGCCTTGGTGACTGTAGGGACCATTAATCATCACTCTCCTTTTCTCTTGAAATGAGAAAACACTGTGGTAGCAGAAAGGACCACCTACTAGGGTCAGAAGTCTCTCCTCATGCCAATTTAATGCAGAGACAGGATGATCTTGGTGAAGGGCCATTTGGTCCTCCAGGATGTGTCCAATAGCTCTCAAGAGAGCCTGAGATTCAGTGTCTCCGTATCCATAAGCAATCTGCTTCTGACTTATTTCTTGCTCTGGGCAGTGATGGTTGTAGGCTTGTCTTTTTGCTGGGCACCTTCCAATCCTTTGTCTTTTTTAGGGACTACCTACTACATAAGATTTCTCATTCTTTATTAATTTATATATTATCTATTTATATATATTACATCATTTTTCATTTTTGTACAATGTTTGATTTCTCCTCTCAGGTGTAGTCCCCATAAAATTCTCACCACCAATTCACCTGTGAGCCATCATCATAGTCCGTTATGCTCTTCCCTCCCATTTTGATTCCTCTCCCTCCTCCTCCCCTGCAGAATGGCCCTGATTTATAGTTGCCTGTTAATTTTGTTTTTTTATTCATTGTTATTATTATTTTTGATCCCTTATTTGGTTCCCCTATATTCCTCCTATAGGTGAAACCATCCAATATTTTTCTTTTTCCTCCTGGCTTATTTCACTGAGCATAATCCCTTCCAGCTCCATCCATATTGCTGTGAATGGCATGAGTTTATCCTTTTTTGATTGCTGAATAGTATTCCCTCGTGTATATATACCCATCTTCTTGATCCTGTCATCCATTTTTGGACACTGGTTGTTTCTATATCTTACCTATTGTAAGTAGTGCTGCAGTAAACATAGGGGTGCATGTATCCTTTTGAATTAATGTTTTTGTGTCCTAAGAGTGGAATTGCTGGGTCATATGGTAGTTCCATTCTTAGTAGTTTGAGGAAACTCCACACAGATTTTCACAGTGGTTGGACCAGTTTGCATTCCCACCAGCAGTGTAGGAGAGTTTGTATTTCTCCACATCTTCGCCAACATTTGTTGTTTCCTGTTTTTTTTTTTTTAGTGTGTGCCATTTTCACTGGTGTAAGGTGGTATCTTATTGTGGTTTTGATTTGCATTTCCCTGATTACAAGTGATGTTGAACATTTCTTCATATACCTGTTGGCCATTTGCATTTCCTCTTTGGAGAACTGCCTTTTTAATGCTTCTGCCCATTTTTTAAATAATTTTTAAAAAATTATTTTTCATATCTTTTACATTATTGTGTATTCCCTGTAGGCTACCCACCACCGATTCACCCATGATCTACCACCATAGTCCCTTGTGCTCTTTTCTCCCCCATTTTGAGCCCTTTCCCTCCCTCTCCCTTGTTGAATGTCTCTTTCTCATTTGGTTCCTCTATATTCCTGTTATAAGTGAAACCATTCAATATTTTTCTCTTTCTTTCTGGCTTATTTTGCTGAGCATGATCACTTCTAGCTCCATCCATGTTGCTCTTCTGCCCATTTTTTGCCTGGATTGTTTACTTGTTTTTGTTGAGTCCTGTAAGCTCTTTGTAGATATTTGGATCTGTTGCATGGAGTGCAAAAATTTTCTCCCAATCAGTAGGGTGTCTCTTATGCTGTACAGAAGCTTTTTAGTTTGATGTAATCCTACTTCTTTATCTTTTCCTTCACTTTCTTTGCTTTGGGTATGAGTCTTTAAAGATGTTACTGAGATGTATGTCATGTAGTGTTTTACCTATGTTCTCTTCTATATATTTTATGTTTCAGGTCTTATGTTCAATTCTTTTGTCCATTTTGAGTTGTTTTTGTGCATGGAGTGAGATAGTAGTCTAGTTTCATTCTCTTGCATGTGGTGGTACAGTTTTTCCAGCACCATTATTGAACAAACTGTCCTTGTTCCACTGCATATTCTTTGCTCCTTTGTCAAAGGTTAGTTGTCCATATGTGTGTGGCTTTATTTCTGGGCTTTCTATTCATTTCCATTGGTCTGTGTGTCTGTTTCTGTTCCAGTACCATACTGTATTATTATGGCTTTGTAGTAGAGTTTGAAATCTGGGTATGTGATACCGCCATTCTCCTTTGTTTTAGTCAGGAGAGCTTTGGCTATTCAAGTTTTTTTTGTGGCTCCATATGAATTTCATGAATACTTGTTCTATTTCTTTGAAGAATGTCATTGAGATTTTCATTGGAATAGCACTGAATCTGTAAATTGGTTTTGGTAGGATGGTCGTTTTGATAATGTTAATTCTTCTGATCCATGAGCAGGGGATGTCTTTCCATTTCTTTGTGTCTTCTTCTATTTCTTTTTTTTTTTTTAAGATTTAGTTATACAAGCTGGGGTACAGGCCAGAGGCATGGGGCAGTGAGAGGGTTCACCAGAGACAGAGTGGGGAGCAGAACAGGCAGATCAGAAATACACTACTGAGGGGAGCAGCGGATGAGGCAGGAGAGGTCCGCCGCACCATGTGGGACTCTCCCCAGCCGGGCGTGGAACCTGCATCGCGTGCTGCCGACAGCTCCACTGCACAGCACTCAACCGCTGCGCCACGTTTTATAATTTTCTTTATATAGGTCCTTTACCTTTTTCGTTAAGTTTATTCCCAAGTATTTGATTTTATTGTTTCAATTATAAAAGGAATGGCTTTACTGATTTCCTCTTCTTCAGATTGATTGTTTGCATATAGAAAGGCTACTGATTTTTGAGTGTTAAATTTGTATCCTGCTACTTTACTAAATTGGTTTATTATTTTAATTAGTTTTTCTGTGGGGTTTGTAGGGTTCTCTATGTATATTATCATATCATCAGCAAATAATGATAATTTTACTTCTTCTTTCCCTATTTGGATTCCTTGTATGTCCTTGCCTTATAGCTCTGGCTAAGACTTCCAGGATTATATTGAAAAGCAGTGGTGATAGAGGACATCATTGTCTTATTCCTGATCTTAAAAGACAGGATTTCAACTTTTCACCATTAATAATAATATTGACTGTGGGTTTGTCATATATGGCTTTTATTATGTTAAAGTATATTCCTTCTACCCCAAGAATTTCAAGGACCTTCATTTGATAAAAAGATGTTGAACTTTGTCAAATGATTTCTCAGCATCTATTGATGAACATTTTATTTTTATTTTTCTCTTTGTTGATATACTGGGTTACATTTGTTGATTTTCGGATGTTGAACCATCCTGTGCCCTGGAATAAATCCCACTTGGTCATGATGTATCATCCCTTTGCTGCATTGCTGGATTCTGTTGGCAAGGATTTTATTGAGTATTTTTGCATATGTGTTCATTAGGGAGATTGGCCTGTAGTTTTCTCTTTTTGTGTTGTCTTTTTTTGCTATTAGTGTAATGTTGGCTTCATAAAACATATTTGGTAGTATTTCTTCTTTCTCAATTGTTTGAAAGAGTTTGTGTAGGATAGGCACTAGTTCATTTTAGAACGTTTGGTAGAATTTGTGAATCTGGTCCTGGGCTTCTGTTTTGGGGAAGAGTTTTGATTAGTATTTCAGTTTTAATGCTTGTAATGGTCTGTTTAGATGTTCTATTTCTTCTTTATCTAGCTTTCGATGATTGTATAGTTCTAGGAATTTGTCCATCTCTTCTAGATTGTTGAACTTGTTTGCATATAAATGTTCATAGTAATCTCTGATTATTCTTTTGATTTCTCCTGAATCTGTTATAATTTCTCTTTTGTTTATGATACTATTTGTGTTTTCTTCCATTTTTTCTTTGTGAGCCTGACTAGATCTTTGTCTATTCTTTCTATTTTTTTGAAGAACCAACTTTTTTTGTAGTTTTAAACTTTTTTTAAAATAAATTGTTTAATAAAATTATTTATAGTCAAGAAAATACATTGATATGGTTATTAAAATTGATAATAGCTGGGCCTCCCTGGTGGCGCAGCGGTTGAGCGCTGCGCTATGGAGCTGTCGGCAGTGGCGATGCGAGTTCGACGCCCGGCTGGGGAGAATCCCACATGGTGCGGCAGACCTCTCCTGCCTCGCCCGCTGCTCCCCTCAGCAGTGTATTTCTGATCTGCCTGTTCTGCTCCCCGCTCTGTCTCTGGTGAACCCTCTCGCCGCCCCACGCCTCTGGTCTGTACCCCAGCTTGTATGTATAAATAAATAAATCTTAAAAAAAAATTGATAATAGCTTATTTACTACAGTTTAGACCTTCATTCTTAAGGGGAGCATTGGTCACTGGCCTCCAACAGCCTTGCAGTCAGGCCCATGCCTTCCTGGGACTCACTGCTCACCCTTATTTGTGGAGCCCTCCCTCTGCCTTTACTCAGTTCTGAATGGAGAGGTGCAGGGTTTCTGACCTCCAACAGCCTTGCAATCTTTTTTTTATTAAAGATTTATTTATTTATGCATACAAGAACTGGGGTGTAGGCCAGAGGTGTGGGGGTGGTGAGAGGATTCACCAGAGACAGAGTGGGGAGCAGAACAGGCAAATCAACTGAAGTACACTGCTGAGTGGAGCAGCAGGCGAGGGAGGAGAGGTCTGCTGCGCCATGTGGGAAGCTTTCTGGCCAGGGATCAAATCTGTGCTGCAGTGGCTGCGGATAACTTCATAGACTGTGACTTACCCTGATGCGCCACCAGGGTGGCCCAGCCTTGCAATCTTGAAGAAGCCTGTCAGTGGCACAGTCTTGAAGGAACACAGTAGGGACACAGCCTGGAGACTGGTTCAGGGATGTTTTCATCCTCTGGTGCTCAAACTTGCCACACCATGCTTCCATGTATGACTCTTCTGCAAACTGGTATAATCGATTTTTTCAGTGGTGTGAGACTCTTCCTGGATCCTGGAGGCCTTGAACTCTTAATGTCCATATTAATGGTCTGGACCTGGGTTCTCTGGTTACTTCCAAGGTAACTGGATTTAATGGTTATTTCCCAAGCAAGGACTTCTTTGATTTCTATGTCCTCCTTATTCTCTTTAACCTCTGCTCACTGGGTCCCTAACTTGAGGTCCAATATTACTTTGCTCTGGTAGGTGTCTGGTGAGGTATGACCCCCACTATCCTTCCTTGGCTCATCTGTGGCCATTATTGAACTGGCTTGTTCACTAGGCTATGTCTCTTGTCCCCTAGGAGTGTCCAACTGTGCCAGAGCCTGTTCACCAAGGTGTATATGAAGGTCTAAGGCAGCCTCCTCACCAGTCCAGTCACAGGGACCATAGCCATCACCAGGTGGGGTTTCTACCAAGGACTGGTGGGTTCTTTACTCACAGGTGAGGGGACTAGGAGAGGACTCACCTGGTTGGGGTTGGGGACTGATATTTTTGCTACCATGTTCTCTCCCAAATTGTCTGGGGGAGAGTTTCCCAAGGATTTGACTAACTGCTTTTCCAACCAGCCCCCAATACAGAGGTGGATGAGTTGTAAAGGACAGACTGTGGAAGGGGTGATGGTTGAACATTTTTCTGCTTGAAGAGATTGAGGAATTTGAGTATTTTGAGAGTCAAGCTCCACCTGTGCCTCACCCAAAGCCTTATGTGTTTCTAGCATGTTTTGAGTGAGCAGGCTGAGCACAGACAACTCCAGGGAGGCATACTTATTGGGGACCTGGCCCATGGAGGAGTCTGGATGTCCAGGTTCTTTGTGAGCCCTGGACTGTCTGAGAAGCTACAAGTCATGGCTGGTCGCCAGCCTGGACCAATATCCATTGAGGGCGATATGAACCTCGTTGCTCTGCCCCACCTTCCAGACCAAATGGGCTCTCAGGATGTTTTCTCCATGCTTCTGTGTGAATCTGGTAGAGGGCCTCACTATCTCTCTTTTTGACTCCCCATAATTTCTTTCCAGAACATTCACTAGGAAGCTTGTTGAGCCAATGTAGAGAACTGTTAGGATTTTTCCCACAATATCCCAGCTTTCTGCTCATAGCCTTCTTTGGTGAAACAGTTGATGGCACCTGGACCCCACCTTCTGTGCATCCTGGCTGCTTTGGCCTATAAACACTGAAGACCATGAACACTTCTGCCTGCTCTGTGCCTGACAAGCCCCTGGGAATGTGACCTTATTCTGATTCAGGTCCACAGATGCCCGACTCTTGTAGGACAAGTCAATCTGTCTTTGGGAGATTTTATTCTGAAGAGGTAGCTCTAATTTCTCCTGGTGCTCAGGGCTGCTCAAACTTTTGGAAGGACAGACAATGGACCTCAGAGTCCCCAGCATCCTGGGGGGCCTTGGGGGATTCTTTGCTCAGGACTTATTGTGATTGTCTATCTATGGCTGGAAAAGTCCTACCTTCTTATTGATTCTGCAACAGGTGACATTCCAGGTTTTGAGTTACATTTGGTATGAAAGATTGTGTCTTTTTCTGGGCTTCAGGATTAGAAACCCACCCCCCCATAGCTAATCTGGGGTGCAGGCAAAGGCTGTGGGATTGGGGAGGAGGATGAGTGTTGTGCTTGGGTCTGGTCCTGAGCCTGAGATGGGGCCCAGAATTGGGTTCCAGGAGGAGTTAAGTGTTGGGGTTGAGTCATAGGGGATTGGACCAAGGGCTGGACCAGTGAAAGATGAGAAACTACTTTTGCTTGAATTTGCACAGGTAAGACATTAGACAACTGTTTGAATAAGACAGAGAAATATATTTTTGGGGACCAGAAACCCTAATAGGAGCCATCAGAGACTCACTGTGAAGATAGGGGAGACCCCAACAGAGCTGACTTCACTTCTTCTGAAAGTGGCCTTCTGAAATTTCAGGACCTGGGGGCTTTTTAGGACCCAGCAGCTGCTCTGAGTTGTCTTTCTTGATTGAGAAACATTGGAGACCCATGACTTTCTGTTTGTGAACACAGGCTTGGAAATACTCCCCAAAGAATTTAGGTGATTGTCTGATACCTTTACCTCTTCTTTCTCCTTCCAAAATTTCAGCTCCACTTTCTTGTTGATTAGAATCTCCAGTACCTCCTGGATGTCAGGACTGATGAAGGGCGGGCTACCAGTCTCCACCTGTTGGTTTCTAGTGTCTCCCCAGAATAAGTCCTTTTGTGAGAGGCTAGAAAGGGTTTCTGGCTGTGACTTAGGTTGTGATGAGGCTGAAAGTCTCAAGGCTTTGGAAGCTGTCTGCCACCAGGACTCAGATGAAATAGGATGGTTTGAGCGTCCTAGGCCTGTAATGGTTCGAATGGGAGAAGTTGGCCAAGGGATATATGGAGAAGAGTATGGAGCAGTGCCTACTGGGAGTGCTGTTGAGTCACACTGAGGAAGAGTCAAGGTAGAGTCTGGAGATGGGCGGCCAGAAGCGGCCTTCAGAGATGGAGGCCAGGCCTCTGAATTAGGGGGAGCTGAGGGTTGATGTGAAAATGTTGGTGGTTGCAGGGAAAGGCACTCTAGGGGATGAGAAGTTTCTGGGGTCTCAGACACACTCAGAGATGACTGTGAATTAGCAGTAAATGAGGAAAACATGGATCCTGGTAAGTTTGTGGAGGTCAGAGAAGCGGGGGAAGCTGGCAGACACACGGTAGGAGAAGCATCTTCCACACACTTCCTTGGAGGCTCATAGACTTCACCAGATACTTCTTCCCACACCTCATCTGGGGTGTCTTGATCTAAGGACTGATGGCAGCTGCCCTTGTCAGGGTGTATCCTCAGGTGACTGCAGAAGACAGGAGGCACAAGCTATGGCCAGGAGCAGAGTGGCTGGGAGAGCCAGGCAGGCCAGGCAGGGTGGGCACCCGCATCCCAGGCTCCCTTCACTGCCCCAGGCTGACTTCACAATGGCCCTGCTCTGGCACCCCAGGGTTTTTATTTATTTATTTATATTTTTTACATACAAGCTGGGGTATAGGCCAGAGGCGTGGGGCGGCGAGAGGGTTCACCAGAGGCAGAGTGGGGAGCAGAACAGGCAGATCAGAAGTATACTGCTGAGGGGAGCAGCGGGTGAGGCAGGAGAGGTCTGCCCCACCATGTGGGATTCTCCCCTGCCGGGCGTCACCGCTGCGGACAGCTCCACAGTGCAGCGCTCAACAGCTGCGCCACCGGGGAGGCCCTGGCACCCCAGGGTTTTAATCATACTCTGTCCCCAGGGCTCTCCCTCCTGGGTTAATCCTAAATTGCCTGCAGTTCTGGTATCACCTTTGGGAATTTGGTAGATATAGGCAAGTAGGAAAGATTCTTTTTACCTTTTCAGCTGTGAAATCAGTTCTCGAACCTCTTGCAGTTCTTGCAGGCACTCTTTGCAAGCTGGAAATCAGGACACAAGGTCATATGGTAAAGCCAGGAACCTGGGGACCTGACTGGATGCTGAGGACTTGTCCCTCTAGGAGATCTTTAGGGATTTGACTCTAGAGTCCAAGGCTACCTAATGCCTAACAGTGACAGCAAGACTCAAGATGGGCACGCCTTGTAATTTAGCAAGCCATTTTGATCTGGAGGCTTCATAACTGCTCTGTTGGGGAAAATGGGCAGGCATCTCCCAGAGGGATCTGAGCAGGTTAAACAACTTGTCTCCAGCTAGTCCTAGAGCGCCCACCTCCCAGGCCAGGCACTGCTGATCCACTCCCGCAAAATGGCCCACGATCAACAACCATTTCCATGCTCCCTTGGCTTCCTCTAAGCCTAGAATCTGTGATGGGACAGGGCTCTATCTCTTTTCTAAGAGACTCCCCTGTGGCTATGTTTACTGATTATGAGCCCTGATAATCTGAGAACTGGGAGCTGGAACTCAGGGACAAGAGAAATGGGGAGACTCTCAGCCAGGCTGACCTACAGCTGCTCACCTTTCAAAGCTCTATGTTTCTTTTTGCTTCTGTCTCTCCACTTCAGCTGCTTATGATGCTGAAAGACAAGAAAAAAACAGGGGCTGGAACCCATTTCCCCTGTTCTTTTTCTAGACTAATTGCAGATGGTCAGTGCTCATGCACATGACTTTCTGCCTTTAAACCAATGGAGATTTGACTTCATTTCCTTTTACTCATTTCCAAAGTGGATAAAAATATTTTCTATCTTCCTTGAAGATCACAGGAAAGACGCTTCTGTGTGAGACCCCCTGCATATCTCTTCCCTTGTTCTTCAAGAAACACAAATCCTCATGCCTCCAGGTGCTGAGCTCCATTAGGTCTGGCAAGACCTGCTTCCTGAACCCTGTCCAGAGGCTCCCTGGGTCTCAGCACAGGCCCCCATCAACCTCAGCAGTGGAAAAGTTGGCTCAAGTCACTGGCCACAAGGCACCTGGGGAACAGTGCTCGGGAGCCTGGCCTCCCACAGAGGCCACTTCTCTCAGGCACTCAGATCTTGGGTGCCATTTGGGACTTTGTCCTGGAACCTCTACTGACCTGAACCCCTGGTCTGAGATCTTCAGACAGAAATCCTACAGCCCACTCTCACCCCCCTTGGCCTGGCTTGTCTCCAGAATCATATCATATCCTTTCCTGACAACAGATGATCTATTCTCTCCCTTCACTGGAGTCTCTCACATGACTGGGGAAAGCAGAAATAACAGAAAAGAACGCTGTGGCATTGGGTCTAGCCTAAGGGCTTCTTACCTTCCTGATGTTTCTGTCTTTCCTAGGCGGTGATAAGGATGGAGTACTCTCAAAGCAGGGAAGTATCAGAAAGAAGAGCCCCACTCCACATAGGAAGGCGAAGATAGTATCAATCACCCAGCCATTGCAGCTGGAGCTCAGCCAACAAGCCAAAACGCTCTTCAGAGACAAGAGACAATTCTCCATGGTCTGAATCGCACAGTCGCTCTTGAGCAACTGAGCCCTGGGCGTGCACTTGGGGCCTCAAATCCCAGGCCCTCATCACAGAGCTGGGACCTTGTCACAAAGGCCTTCTGAGGGCAAGGGGGTGACAGTCAGAGAAGGAGGGGAAATCTCAGCCCCTCCCTTAGTCTACCTCACCCTTTGCTGACCTTTCAGTGCCACTCCTCAGCCTATTAGAGAGTCCTGAGTCTCTTTATTAGTAATTTCACCTGGAACTCGGTTGTTTCTTTGTTGCTTTGAGATTTCTACTTGTGTTCCATCAATTTCATGCTTTTTGAAAATCTGGGTTTTTTCCTGGAATTTTCACTTAATTCTCAGTGTACTTTATTCTTAAGAGGGTCTCTGTCTGCATCTCCACTTTCCCAAATATTGTGTTTTTTTTTATCAACACAAACATAGAATTTGTTTCTTCTGTATTTATTTAACTTTTGAATTTTGAAAAATAATTAACAATTTAATTAAAATTAATATCCATTAGCTTTATCTAGAAAAGCTTATATAAAATTAATAATTACTAAAAAGTTATAAAGGAAAATACATATAAATCAAATTGAAATAATTAAATATTTAAAATATACTGTTCATGTATTTATAGAATTTTTGTTTCTGTAATACTTATAAGTTTTCTTGAAAACATTTGGAACATTGTGTTCACACATACACACACACATCTTTTAACAAATCCAGTATTTTCAAATCTAAGAATCAAATATTTCAGTTCAAAATGCTCTATTATTTTTGTAGGTCTTCTACCAGGTAATTAAGTATTTATCTGGGGACATATTTTGCCTTCATTTTTGAAGGAGAGATATGCTAGAGTTGGAATCCTTGGTTGACAATTTTCCCCTATTAGCTCTTTGAAAATATCATCCCACAGCCTCCCACCAAAATTTCTAATTAGAAGATATATTATTCTTATTGTGGTTTCCTTATGCACGAAGAACACTATTTCTCTTGCCACTTTCAGGACTTCCCTTTGATTACCCAGATATTAATCAAAATGTTGATCTGTTTTATTTTATTGAAGGTTAACATTTTCCCTGTGGATTAACACTTTCATCAAGTCAAGTTTCAGCCATTATTTCTCTACATATTTTTGTTTCCTTTTCTTTCTGAGATACTTATTCAATGTAAACTGGTGTTTTAATGATGTCAATTTTATTCAAATTCTGTGTTCTCCAACTATTAATCCATCTTCAAGTCTACTGATTATTTTGCATCTCAAAAGTGCTGTTGAAGCCCTTTAACCAGTTTTTTATTTAAGTTTTTGAAATTTTCAGTTCCAGAATTTCCATTTTGTTCCCTTTTATAATGTAGTACTTTAGTTTCTTTGTTGAGTTACTATAATCATACCTTAATTGACAAACATGGTTCTCTGTAGATCATATTTTTAAATGGTCATAGCTATCTTTATTATGCTCACCTTTTAACCTTCATACTAGAATAATAAATGACTCATCCACTACATTAGCACATCCTAACTTTAAGTATACATTTATCTATACCAAAAAGTTTTATTCAACATATTTTCCTGTTACTAATTAATGTCTTTTGCTTTTCACTTAAAGAGCTAACTCCCTGTAATATTTCTTATAAAGGTAGTGAAGAGGTGATGAACTCCATCAACGTCTTCTTATATTGAAAATTCTTTACCACTCCTTTAATTCTGAAGAACAACTTTTCTGGGTACAAAATTCTTGCTTGCAATTGTTTTTCTTTTGAATTTTGAATATATCACTCTCTTCTGATCTCTAGAATTTTAGCTGAAAATAATTTACTGATAATATGTGGGGTTCCCTTGATTTAATATGTTGCTTTACTCTTGCTGCTTTACTGCAAGCTGCTTTTAAGATTGCCTCCTTGTCATTATTTCTTTGACATTTTAATTACAATGTGCCTTGCTGTGAGTTCTCTTTGGATTCACCCTTATTTGAACATTCAAAGCTTACTGGATATGAAAGTTTGTTCCTCTTCCTAGGTCAGGGACATTGCCAGGCTATATCTTTTGAATAATTTTTTTGCTCTTTTTTTTCTATCTCTAATCTCTTTCTGGGATCCTTATAGTGCATATATTGCTCAACTTATCCTCACTCCATACCTTTCTTTTTTTCTTATTGCTCCTCTGAGGGGATGAATAATGCTATCCTTTGAATATGCTACTCCTTTCTTCTGCTTCAAATAGTCTAATGTTGATCTCCTGTATTGAATCAAAATTGAATTTATCAGTTTAGTAATTGTATTCTTCAGCTCGTGATTTCTGTTTATACTCTTAAATATTTTCTATCTTTGGGCCTCCCTGGTGGCTAAGGAGTTAAGTATCAGCGCTACCACTGTGAAGGCCCACTGTGACTGCCTGAGTTCAATCCCCAGCTAGGGAGTTAATCCACATGGCACAGCAGATCTCTCCTGTTTCGCCTGCTGCTCCTCTTAGCAGTGTATTTCTGTAGATCTGCCTGTCCTGCTTCTCATTGTTTCTGGCGAATCCTCTCACCACACACCCCCTGCTCTCGCACTACTAGCCTGCACTACTGGTCTGCACCCATAGTTCTTCTATGCAAAAAAAATAAATAATCTTTAAAAAAAACTGAAAATACTTTAAAAAATATTTTCTATTTTTGTTGGAATTTTTGTTTTGTTTATATCTCATATTCCTGACTTTGGTGAGCATCTTTATAAGTATTATATTATTGTTATTATTATTTAGATTTGAGGTCAATTGTTTTTTTTTTAATTTTTTTATATATTTTACATTATTCTCCCTTTTTGTACAATGCATGATTTCTCCTCTCAGGTGTAGTCCCCATAAAATTCCTGCCACCAATTCACCCGTGTACCATCACCACAGTCCCTTGTGCTCTTCCCTCCCCTGTTTTGATCCCTCACTTCCCCTTCTATTGCAGAGTGTCTCTGATTAAAAGTTGCCTGTTAATTTTGTTTTTAAATTTATTATAATTATTTTTTTCCTGATCCCTTATTTGGTTCCCCTATATTCCTCCTATAAGTAAAACCATTTGATATTTTTCTTTCTGTGCATAATCCCTTCCAACCCATCCATGTTGCTGCAAATGGCATGAATTTATCTTTTTGATTGCTGAGTAATATTCCATTGTGTATATACACACCACATCTTCTTGATACTGTCATCTATTTTTTGGCATTTGGGTTGTTTACATATCTTACCTATTGTAAATAATGCTGCAGTAAATATAAGGGTGCATGTATCCTTTTGAAATAATATTTTTGTGTCCTTTGGGTAGATTCCTAAGAGTGGAATTGGTGGGTCATATGGGAGCTCCATTTTTAGTAATTTGAGGAACCTCCACACATCTTTCCATAGTGGTTGGAACAGTCTGCATTCCCACCACCAGTGTAGGAGAGTTCCTTTTTCTCCACATCCTCACCAAAATTTGTTGTTTCCTGTATAACTATTATATTAAACTTTCTATCATCTGTATCACTTATCTCTATTTCATTAAATTATGTTTAGAGGTTTTTTCCCACAGTTCTGGAGGCTCAAAGTTCAAGATCAAATATCAGAAGTTTTGGTTTCTTCTGAGGCTTTTTGTTTCTAGAGTTTTATATTATTCATTTGTTTAAAATATATGGCTCTGCTTTTTCACTTTACTTGATTCTCTTGTGTTCATTAGATAAATAGCCTCCTCTCTCAGTCTTGGCAGAGTTGTCTCTTGTAGGAGACAAACATCATCAAAAAGCCCAGCCTGAGCTATTAATTGTTCTTCAAAATTTTTTATGGTCCAAGCTACCTTCTCAGTTTTAGGTGCTTCCCAGTAATTGAGGATGTGCCAAGATACATCAGTGTCCTAAAGGGAAGAATTGCAACCAGGACTTGGATGCAGGCTGACTGGAAGCTAGATCCTCATTCAGGAGTTAGGAAAGTATATAGATAAGCCTCTTCCAGGGATACAATGAAATATGAACATTTTTTCCCTGTTCTTTATTTGATTGACCCAAGAAAGTGTGTGAGTTCCTATTCCCAACATTAACTGCTGTTTTCCTGCCTCCCTCCCCCCCTCCCTCCTTCTTTCTTTCTTTTTTTTTTTGCAACAGTTGTTAGTTCTGTGGGACTCATGAATGCAAAGTCTTGTGTTTGTCAGACCCTGATGACCTAGAGTCTTTCCCTTTGTCAGCAGCCACAAAAACTAGATGTATGTATAAATTCTTTCAGGCAAATAACAGCAAATAAAAATAGACCAGAGGAAGAGGCCAGGGGAGCTGTTCATGTGCTTCTCTAGTCTCTAGAAATAATTTCTGTCAACCATTAGATACATGTTGAATTAGAAACTTAACCCTCAGAGGTAGCTTTTATGGTATGCAAATAAAATCATAGAGAGTAGGAGTTTCTATTTGCTCCATCTTTTCTGAGCCCTGAGATGATACCCAATTAAAAGCTGGTTCTTTGCTTGTTGCTATTCTGTGTAGCTGGTTAATATAAGCCCCACTTACTGTCATGTGATCCAAGGATCCATTCTATAGGTAGCAGCCAATAAGACTATGGTGCATAAATGTATATAGGCTTCTTTGACAGAAATAATGGTGACTTGAAGAAAGTCAGAGGGATAATTTGAAGGAGACCAACTTTAGTTCTTTTATCATATTTAGCTGCTTTGTAGTTTCTGCTTACTAAATATAACATATGGCCAAGCCTCAGTACAGGCCATTCAAGAACCTTCCCATCACTGGGGACCCTCAGCCACACTCCAGGAAGTGCTATGGACCACAGAACCAGATACTAATACCTGAGGAGCTGGCACATGCCCCAGTCAAAGGCATGGAGGATTTTGCACATCATCAACACACTTCAGCTACCTTCTGGTAAGTGTCTCTAACTCTGGGCCCACCCATCAGTGCTCCAGGAACTGGCAAATACCCCAGTACAGGTGGCACAAATTCTTGCTCAACTTTAATAAAAAGGAACAAAAAAACCCCATCAATATATGACAAGACAGCATATGATAAGATAGAATATGATGGTACAATATAACACAAGACAATACAGTAAAATACAACGTGTTGAAAATCTGGGGATTCAAGGAACATATCTCAACCTTTAAAGATTGTATATTGGCTAACATAATTCTCAATGGTGAAAAACTGAAAGCTTTTCCACTAAGATGTGATAAGAGGCAAGGATGTCCACTCATACAGCATTGCACTGGAAGTATTAGCTACAGCAATTTACAAGAGAAGAAAATACAAAGAATCCTAATCAGAAAAGAAGAAGAAAAGTTATCATTATTCACAGATGACACGGTAACACACATAGATAACCCTGAAGACTACTCTGAAAATCAAATTAAAACAATAAATCAGGGCCTCCGTGGTGGCACAGTGGTTAAGTGCTGCGCTGTGAAGCTGTCTGCAGCTGCGGCGCCAAGTTCAATGCCTGGCCGGGGAGATTCCCACATGGTGCAGCAGACCTCTCCTGCCTCGCCCACTGCTCCCCTCAGCAGTGTATTTCCGTCGATCTGCCTGTTCTGCACCCCACTCCGTCTCTGGTGAACCCTCTTGCTGACCCATGCCTCTAGCCTGTACCCCAGCTTGTATGCATAAATAAATAAATCCTTAAAAAAAACAGTAAATCAGTCCAGCAAGTGGCAGTTTATAAATAAAATACACAGGATCAGTCATATTTATTTATTTGCAAATGATGATATAGAGGAGGAAGAAGTTTAAAAATATGATGTAATTTACAATTACACACAAACAATTAAATGCTGAATAGTAAACCTAATGAAGGAGTGAAGGACCTCTATCAAAAAGTATAGTACACTGTTAAAAGAAATAGAAGAAGCCATAAAGAAAAGGAAAAATATTCTTTCCTCATGGATTAGAAGAATAAACATTGTCAAAATCCTACCAAAGATATTATACAGATTCAACATTATTTGAGATGCAATTATTAATATTTAAAACAGTCTTTAAACAAAATAATTGTGTTGTGATAAATATCAAAAAGGTCACAACCAACAAGATTTCAAATTCAGGCATGGCCATACTGTCAAACTCATCCAATATTCCTTCAAATTTGGAAGATCCTTAATGGATGGTGAGCAGGGGAAGTGCTGATCAAAATGATGCTGTTTTCCTGTCTCATAACCCAACTATACTGACCTCCTGTCCACAGTTGGTTCCATTCTGGAATCTGCCTGGACTTCTACGAAGCCCACCCAGCTGCTAGGATTTCTCTTTCCATCCTGAGAATGGTTTTCCTCCTAAATAGCAATGAGGATACTTCTGTAGATAAATTACATGGCTCAGAGGAAAATGGTGTTGCTCATTCAAAATATGAGTATTTCCACAAAAGTGTGCAATTAAAAAATTTCAATATGCAAGACAAAAATTGCCTTTTTGATATAAAACTATATAATGAAAGGAAAACTACAGCAAGATACATATAGTAAAGCTTCCAAGAATCTTGGAAGAAAAAAAAATAAGGAAGCTGGTGAGGGGAAAGAAACAGATAACCTATAAAGGAAAATTGATCAGACTCACATCAGACTTCTCTGAAGAAAGACTACATGCAAAAAGAAAATGGAGTGACCTATTTGAAAAACTCCAAGACAGAAATGCCAGCCAAGAATACTTTATCCAGTAAAGTTCTCCTTTCTTTATGAGGGAAAAATAAGGATCTTCTAAGACAAGTAAAATGTGAAACCCCACTCCAAAAAATATTACAAGAAGCCTTAAAAATCTAAACCACTGAGTATGATCCCCTCTAATTCCATCCATGTCGCTGCAAATTGCATGCGTTTATCTTCTTTGAATGCAAAGAGTATTCCATTGTGTATATGTACTACATCATACTCAGTTAAATAAGGCAGAAAGAAATAGAAAAATATCAAATGGTTTCACTTATAACAGGACTATAAGGAAACCAAGTAGGAGAGAGACACTCAGTGGGTCGGGGCAGGGGGAGGGGAGGATAAGGGCAGAAAATGGAGTAGAAAAGAACACAAGGGACCACGGAGATGGATCACGGGTGAATTGGTGGTGGGTTACCCAAGGGAAATACAAAATGTAAAAGATATAAATAACAATAAAAATATATTTTTAAAATATCTAAACCAACACTTACAGGAGGAATATAGGGGAATCAAATAAGGGAACAGGAAAAAAATAGTAACAGTAAGCAAAAAACCAAAATTAACAGGCAACTATAAATCAGAGATATTCTGCAGGGGAAGGGGAGGAAGAGGGATCGAAACAGGGGAGAGAAGAGCACAAGGGACTATGGTGATGGTACATTGTACAGAAATGAACAATGATGTAAAATATAAATAAATATAAAAGATTAAAAATATTTTAAAAAATCAAAACCAACAGATGAATGAACAGGAAGAACTGAACAAGGTATTGAATAGAACCACAAAATGATGACTAAAATGGCCAATATAGACTTCCATGTATCAATAATCACCCTAAATGTTAATGGATCAAACTCACCAATGTAAAGACACAGAGTAGCATGCTGGAATAGGGAACAGAATCCAACCTTCTGCTCTCTCCAGGAAACAAACCTAAGCTCTAAAGATAAACACAGATTGAAGGTAAAGAGTTAGAAAACAATTCTACAAACATATGGCCCAAAAAGAAGGCAGGGCAGCCAACTTATATCAGATGAAATAGATTTCAAACTACAAAAGACGACAGGAGACACTGAGGACACTATATTGTGATCAAGGGACACATCACCAGAAAGACATAACACTCATCAATATATACTCACCAAATGAGGGAGGACCAAAACACATTAGACAATTATTAACATTTCTGGAAACAGACATCGGAGAAAATGCGTATGTGGTAAGAAACTTTAACACCCCACTCTCACCAATGGACAGATCAGTAAGACAGAAAATAAGGACACATAGTCCAAAATGAAGATCGATGCCAGATGGACCTAATAGACATCTATTGGACACTGCACACCCCCCCCAAACCCCAAATATACAATTTTCTCAACTGACACTAGGTCACTTAAGAAATCCTGGGTCATTCTCCAGGATACCACCTACTGGGTCATAAAACAAACATAAACAAATGCAGGAAGATTGATCATACCCAGTAATACCAATACCCAGTAGTTCCTTCCCTGGTCTTAAAGCCATCAAACTAGAAATCAGCTATGAAAAGAAAGCAAGTAATTTCCCCATTACATGGAGATTGATGACGTGTTTCTAAAAGACCACTGGTTTAATGAGGATCAAAAAGAAATTAAAAAATACCTTGAGACAAATGACAATAAGGATATAACCTCCCAGAAGGTATGGCACACAGCAAAAGCATTATTAAGAGGAAAATATATAACAACACAGGCCATGTCAATATGTAAGAAAGAATCCAAAGAAACAACCTAATCTCCCATCTTGAGGAATTAGAAAAAGAACAACAACAACAACAACAACAACAAAAAAAACCCAAAAGCCAGAAGAAAAAAGTAAATAAAAATCAAGCAAAAATAAATGAAATAGAAATAAAAAAGGCAATCCAAAAGACCAATAAAACCAAAAGCTCATTCTTTGAAAACTTAAAGCAGGCAAACCCTTAGCTATGCTCACAAATAAAGTGAAGGAAAAAATTAAAATAAATAGGATCATGAATAAAAGAGGAGAAATTACAAGAGACACAGCACAAATCCAGAGGATAATTAGAGATTACTATGAACATTTATATGCAAACGTACAACAATCTAGATGAGACAGACAAATTCTTAGAACTATACAATCACCTAAAGTTGCTGAAGAAGAAATAGAAAACTTAAACCAATTACAAGCAGTGAAATTGAAACAGTAATCAAAATCCACCTAAAAAACAAAAGCCCAGAACCAAATGGTTTAATAAACGAGTTCTACCAAATGTTCAAAGATGAACTAACGCCTATCCTCTTTCAAACAATTGAGAAAGCAGGAACACTGCCAAGTACATTTTAAGAGGCCAACATTACACTAGTTCTAAGCCAAACAAAGACAATACAAAAAAAAAATAAAACTGCAGGTCAATGTACCTAATAAGCACAAATGAAAAAATCCTCAATAAAATCTTAGCAAACTGAATCTAACAATGCATCAAAAGGATTATACACCATGACCAAGAGGCAATTCAACATATGAAAATCAATTAATGTAATTCACCACTTCAACAAAAAGAAAAATAAAAACGATATGATCATATCAATAGACACTGATAATCAATTTGATATAATTCAATATCCACTTATGATAAAGGGCCTTGAAAATTTCAAGATAAAAAGGACATACTTTAATAAAAATCATGTATGACAAACCTGCAGCTAATATTCCTACTGGTAAAAAAGTGAAAGTCTTTCCATTAAGATCTAAAACAAGTCTAAGGTGTCCAGTCTCACCATTGTTTTTCAAAATAATACTGGACATCCTAGCTAGAGCAATTAGACAGGAGAAAGACATAAAAGGAATTCAAACAGGGAAAGAAGAATTAAAACTATCATTTGTAGATGATATAATAATAGAGAATTCTAAAAAAAAATCCATAGAATAACCAATTAAAACAATAAACCAGTTTTGTAAAGTAGTAAGTGATAAAATCAATACACAAAAATCAGTAGCCTTGCTATATGCTAACAGCCAGTCGGAAGAGGAGGAAATTAAGAAAACAATTCCATTTACAATTGTACCCCCCAAAATTAAATATTTGGAAATCTAAGAAAGGAGGTGAAAGATTTATCCAAGGAAAACTACAAAACACTGTTAAAATAAATAGAAGAGGACACAAAGAAATGGAAAGCTATCTTCTGCTCATAGATTGGAAGAATTAACATTATCAAAATGGTCATCCTACCAAAAAGAAGAATTTACAGTTAAATGCAATTCCAATGAAAGTCTCAATGGCATTATTCAAAGAAATGGAACAAATGTTTCTGTAATTCAAATGGAATCCCAAAAACCCCAATTAAGGAAATCTCTCCAGACTAAAAGGGGGATAAATGGAGACATTGCCCTCACAGACTTCAAACAATAGTACAATGTCATTAAAATAAAAACAGCATGGTATTGTATAATAACAAAAACAGACACATAGACCAATGGAATTGAAAGCCCAGAAATAAAACCAAACATATATGGTCAACTTATCTATTACAAAAAAAACAAAGAATATACACCAGAATAAGGAAAACCTTTTCAGTATATCATGTTGGAAAACTGGACATCCACATGCAAAGGAATGAAACTAGACTACTATCTCACACCCTACACAAAACTCCACTCAAAATAGGTAAAAGACGCAGATGTAAGATCTGACACCATAAAATATATAGAAGAGAACACTGCATGACATAAACTTCAGAAACATCTTTTTGACTCATCTCCAGAAGCAAGGAAAACAAAGGAGAAGATAAATAGCTGGGACTACATCAAAATAAAAAGCTTCTGTAGCATAAAAGAGACAGTATTCAAAATGAAGAGACATCCTATTGAATGGGAGAAAATACCATACAATGGATAAAGGACTAATATCAAAGATCTACAAAGCACATACACAACTCTACAGAAACAAAGCAAACAACCCTCAAAAAATAGAAGAAATAAAAAGACATTTCTCCAATGAGGAAAACGCAAATGGCCAACAGGAATGTGAAGAAATGTTCAACATCACCAGTTATCAGGGAAATGCTCATCAAAACCACAATGAATACCACTTCATTGCAGTAAGAATGACCACATCAAAAGAAAAAAAAAAGGAAACAACATGCTGGAGAGGATGTGTAGATAAAGGAATACTCTTACACTGCTGGTGGGAGTATAAACTGGTACAGCCACTATGGAAAGAAGTGTGGAGGTTTCTCAGAACAATAAAAATGGATCTACCATATGATCCATCAATTCCACTCCTAGAAATCAATGCAAAGGACACAAAAACACTAATTTGAAAGGAGATCCGCACTCCTATGTTTATTGTGGCATTATTTATAATAGCGAAGATATGGCAACAACCCAAATGCTCCAAAATAGATGAATGGATCCAAAACTGTGGTATATTTATACAATGGAATATTAGAGTGATCAAAAAAGACAAACTCATGCCATTTGTGGCCATGGATGGAGCTATAAGGGATTATGCCAGCCAAAATCAGTCAGAAGGAAAAAGACAAATACTGGATGGCCTCACTTATAAATGGAATATAGATAATCCAAACAAAACGTCAAGAAAAAAATAAAAGCTAGCAAGCTGACCTTAGAACAGAGGCATATAGCAAAATGGGAGGGATGAACACAAGGGAATATGGTGCTGGTTCACAGGTGATAAGTTGGCAGGAGAATTATGGGGACAGCAATGATGTAAGAAAAAAATTAACAAAAATCCATTAATAATAAAAAAATAAATGTCAAAAAAGAAAAAAAGAAATATATATTTAGATCTTGTCCCTCCCTCTTAGCACACAGTTCCTAAAGCCCATACAATCTCCAGAGCGTGAAAAGTCCCTTTTGTTTGCTAATGAGACGATGGGTGGTTGGGGGCTCCCTAGAAAACGTCAAGATGGGAACTGGCTGCAGGAAGAAACAAAAATATGTCTTAGGAGGTTAGAAATTTCAGCTGCACTTCCTGATTTCTAGGGAGAAGGAGCTGGAGATCAGGTTGCTCACCAACAGCCAATGGTTTACTCAATCACCCTTAGGTAATGCCACCTCCATTAAAAAAAAAAAAAAAAACAAAAGCTGTATGTGTGGAGTTCAGGAACTTTCCAGGTTGGTGAACACGTGGAAGTTCTGGGAGGCTGGTGCACCTGAAGAGGGCCTGGCAGGTCCACACCCCTTGTCCCGTCCCTTGCCCTGTGCAGCTCTTCCATTTGGCTGTCCCTGAGTTGTGTGTTTCATCATAAACCAGGAATAGTAATAAAGCACTTTCCTGAGTTCTGTGATTCATTCCAGCAATGAGCCATTTTAAGGAGGGGTGTTGGAATCCCAACCTAATAAACAGTAAGAAGTCTGAGAGGCCCAGGACTTAGAACTGTGTCTCAAGTGGGAGACAGTCTGGGGAGACTGAATGTCTAACGTGTGCAGCCTGCCCTAACTCTGGGTAGTCAGATCAGACCTAGATTGTTCAACATACAGTTGGTGTCAGAGAATCAGACAATTGGTTGTTGGTAGAAAAGCCCACACCTTTGAGGTCAGAAGAGTTAGTAAAAACATCTTTGGAATGATACTCTGACAGTTTTCAAAGGCTCACCTTCACTGCTGGATTCCAAGTGGAATGTGGGAACCAAAGCAGTAATGGCTAATTGTTGTATACACTGGGGTAGGGAGAGGTGAAGATACCACACACCAAAATTATATTTTAAAGATTAAATTACTTCAATTTGTTTTATATGTACTTATTTTATAGGTTTTCAATAATTACTCATTTTTATATAAAATTCTAAAGTAGTGGAGGATAACTGCAATAAGGATTTTAAATTTATTTCAAAATGTACAAGATAAATAAATTTAAAAAAATTTAAATTCTGGTTCTCCCTGGTGGTGCAAAAGGTTGAGTCTCGGCCTATGGAGCTGTCTGCAGCCACTGCAGTGCTGGTTAGATCCCTAGCCAGGGAGATTCCCACATGGCCCAGCAGACCTCTCCTGCCTCGCCCACTGCTCCCCTCAGCAGTGTACTTCAGTTGATCTGCCTGTTCTGCTCACTGCTCTGTCTCTGGTGAGTCTTCTCACCACTTCACATCTCTGGTCTTCACCCCAGTTCTTGCATGCATAAATAAATAAATAAATCTTTTTTTAAAAGAAATTTAAATTCTATATTTGGGTTTATTTAAGGAAAAACACATTATACAGAAAGTTGGAGTTTCAGAGAGATAATAGTAAGCATAAAACTTCCTGAGGAATAAGTAAAAATACCAGGAGCAACCCCAGAGTTTCAAAATGTATGAAAATGTATGGAGCTGAAGTAGAGAAGGCAAAGGACCCAGGAAACAACTGAGTTCCGGGTGGAATCACTAGTAAAGGGACCGAGGACTCTCTAACAGGCTGAGGGGCGGCACTGAAAGGTCAGCAAAGGGTGAGGTAGACTAAGGGAGGGGCTGAGATTTCCCCTCCTCCTCTGCTGTCACCACCTTGCCCTCAGGAGGCCTTTGTGACAAGGTCCCAGCTCTGTGATGAGGGCCTGGGATTTGAGGCCCCAAGTGCACGCCCAGGGCTCAGTTGCTCAAGAGCGACTGTGCGATTCAGACCATGGAGAGTTGTCTCTTGTCTCTGAAGAGCGTTTTGGCTTGTTGGCTGAGCTCCAGCTGCAATGGCTGGGTGACTGAAATCATCTTCGCCTTCCTATATGGAGTGGGGGCTCTTCTTCCTGCTGCTTCCCTGCTTCAAGAGTACGCCATCCTTACCACCTCCTAGGAAAGACAGAAACATCAGGAAGGTAAGAAGCCCTTGGGCTAGACCCAATGCCACAGGGTTCTCTATTTTGTTATTTCTGCTTTCCCCAGTCATGTGAGAGACTCCTGGGAAGGGAGAAAATAGATCATCTGTTGTCAGGAAAGAATAGACCCATATGATTCTGGAGAAAAGCCAGGCCCAGAGGGGTGAGAGTGGGCACTAGGATTTCTGTCTGAAGATCGCAGACCAGGGGTCCATGTCAATAGAGGTTCCAGGGCAAAGTTCCAAGTGGCGCCTGAGGACAGGGTGCCTGAGAGGGATGGCCTCTGTGGGAGGCCAGGCTCCCGAGCACTGTTCCCCAGGTGACCTTGTGGCCAGTGACTTGAGCCAACTTTTCCTCTGCTGAGGTTGATGGGGCAGTGCGAGACACTAGGAGGCTGACAGCAGACCTTAGGAATCTCAGAAACAGGAAGTCTGAGAATTTGTGTTTCTTGAATAGAGAAGGAAGAGATCCATTGTGGGGTTACAACAGAAGATTCTTTTTGTGATCTTCCAGGAGGAAAGACAAACATTTTTATCCAGTTTGGAATTGATTAAAAAGAAATGAAACATCACTTATAATCAAGGAAATGCAAATCAAAACCACTATGAGATACCAGCTCACACCTGTGAGGATGGCACACATTAAAAATGCAGGCAATAACAAATGCTGGAAAGGATGTGGAGAAAAAGGAACTCTTCTACACTGCTGGTGGGAATGTGAACTGGTCCAACCACTATGGAAGGCTGTATGGCGATTCCTCAGACTGCTAAACATGGAGCTTCCATACGACCCAGCAATCCCACTTTTGGGAATTT